>JALLBH010000033.1:0-66167 GCA_036940005.1 Skeletonema menzelii
TCTCGTTGCCATCACCCTCCCAGCCGGCCGAGTGCCTACTCGTACAGTTGGAAGATTAAACAATCAAACGTCGGAAGATAATCTCATGAGCTTTGAAGACCTCAATTATTCTTGGGTTGCTGCTGAAGATCCTTCCTTCGGTGGGAGGGTGCACTATCTGATTTGCCATGCTGATACTACGGCTTTTCCTGATGATGAGGAAGAGGCACAAAAGCACCAGCATTGCAGCCTCTTTGTGGCGACTCCTCGTGAAATAGAGAAAGATGACCAAGGAAGGTATAAAGTTGACCACGTAACGTTCAGTTTCTCTAACGAAGATGGGGAAGAAGAAGTTGAATCTTGGGATCGTTCCGATGGACCCCTTCGTCATCATTTGGATCAAATTGTTGATGATTACTTCGAGGATTCTGATCAGGGAGAAAGGGCCATCGCTAGAGAAAGAATTGAGCAGGTGAGTAAGCAGTGTCACGATTTCATTATCCAATCTATTTGTGTCTCATCACCATTTTTGCCAGGCTGTTGAGAGAGCGATGCAGGAAAGTCGAGAAAGAACGGAGCAGCGACTCAATTTGTTCTTTCGTGATTTGAATTGGAATCAAGAATCTCTAAATGACCTCAGCGTGTTCAAAATCACTCCTGTGAACTTCCCTGCTTCTATCACCACTAAAGTGGATAGATACTTCAATGAGTACTCCAAACAGCAAGCTGGAGGGCCGGTGTGTTATTCTGACCATGCCTCGATCTCGGGTGGAGCATTCGTTCGTAAAGTGCCAAGCGATGTTTTGACTCGCTTCAACGGTGATTTTGAGCCTTTGTCTCCTACCGGCCTGCTCTTTACTGTCCTTTTGGTTGACTTCCTCAAGGCGACCTTCTTCATTGACAACTTGCGCGAGCTCAACAGCATGACTTCTGAAACCCCTGTCATCTTTGATAGAGTCATTCAAACATTTGGCATCGACAGAGTTTTACAACATTTTGGCCAGAATACTACAGCTCCATCCTACTCGTTTATGAAACAAAGACTTCGAGAAGTTGTAAGAGAGTTATGCCGTAATCTGGAAGAAGCCTGTAAGAGAGCTAAGAGGATTCCTTCCACACCCAGCGATTTTTTGCTCAACTTCATTTGGCAAAACCAAAATGCTTTGAACTTGAACGGCATTCCTGTTGTGGTCAGCATTCGTTTGGGTCAATTCAACGACGACGCACGGTTGTCTCGGACTCGGAATCCTGGCTCTCTTGAGGCAAGGTTTGGTGGCCGTACAGCTGGTTTTGTTTCGATCGGTATCGATCAACTCAAGACGTACGTCTCGGAACGCAGCATCCCAGGATTGTTGTTGGAGCTTCTTTGTAATCCGCAAGCTGAAGCTTACGTTAACGTTCCTCCAGGTGCCCGGGATGATGATCACGATCACGAGCACAGAGACTGCCTGAAGGCAGCCATCCTTGAAGCTCCTGACGTAACACTGAGTCCAACGGGAAAGAATCGCGTGGATGCTGTTTTTCCTGATCACGAAGTCACTATTCAGAAGGCTAGGTCCTTGCTCAAAAGCAATGTGAAGACAATGCGCTTGAAAGAGATCAAGCGAAACGTCCATACCCATGCCATGAACTCGAATGAGGTCATGATCGGAGTGTTTCAATCTGGACCACTGAAGCATTGTGTACTTATTGATGGCAGTAATTCTGGATGCATCATTGACCCAGCGACCAGATACAAGAAGGGCCTCGTTCGATCAAATCGTTCCTTGAAAAAGCTCGAGATCGACAAATTCTGCCAGTTGTTCGTCCTGAAGAGAGTGGAATTGAGCCACAAGACTAGGGTACGCTCGGCTAGGAGCCTTGGGCTTCCCTTTCTGCCGTCAGTATCGGAGAATGATTCAAATTCGGCACCTTGAGGTGTGATCTCACTGTTTCAACTTCAAGGCAATATTCACACGTATATATGTTAGATTGAGTCATGAATATAAATCACATTCTTTATCACTATGAGCTTACAAACCATCTGTATCAATGCCGGCGGTGACAATAGAGATAGCGTAGGTTTATTTGATACCAAATACTACTTCTTCATGTGTCACTGCATCAACCTATGGGTGTGTCTGCATCTGCATGGCAGTAGTGCTGCTGGTCTGGCTGGTTCTCGTCATCCTCCAGATCTTGATTGATACGTTTCCTACTGCGAGTCTGCATTATGATGCCTTCTTTGCGGTATTAGTTGTGCTCTAGAGCTCCCGCAGAACGGTGCCTTTTGGATTGCTCGATTCGGGAAAATTAGGAGAAGTATACCAATTCTGGAGTAGATCTTTATCCTTCGTTATGTCCGCTCTGTTAGAAAGATCAATATTTCAAATGCTCGTCCATAGTGTGACATCGGTATTCAGTAAAATATGATGATAGAAACGCATTAGGTGTTACTTTTTCTATCTTTTGCTCTTTCGTCGAATTACTGTCTCCTTTCAGAATTTTGAAGTTTCCGGCTCCGCTCACAAACTGAGGTAAATTTCCTAACATTCGAATTAAACTCATCACGACGTGATACTTGACTCTGCAGAGACCCGAGGAAGGCACTCTTTGCATGTTCGGGAGCTGACACAAGGGGTGGTTGAATCCATTGAAATAGAAGTTGGGGACAGAGCATGTTGAGGTGAAACAAAACTCCCGCGATGGATCCACTCCCATGATCTAGTCGGTAGGCAGGCAAGTCACCCAAGAGGGCCAGAGCAAGGTTGATTACCAGCGGCTCTCCCTCTGCAAGTATAGCTTTCTCCAATGCAGCCAAACTCGCCTCCTCAATCGCATTTAGAGCACTAGCTGTTCTCAGTTTCAAACTGTAAGATACTGTCGCCTCCAAGAAATTCAATGTTCCTCTATTTGCATCGCGATGATCCAACTTCATTCCAAGTGCAGCGTATTGCAGTAACGAATTCAAAAGTGGACTTTGCACTAGTGGACCTGGGCAATAATTAATCATACGTCCAGCGAGGTAGAAAAACTCCTCCACTACGTCGGGGTGTGCTGTTAAATCATCAACCGTTCGACACGAATTAAACACAGAGTTGGATAGATTTGCCATCATGCCAAACAACAATTGCGAATATGCTGGATTCCTTCCAAACTCAGATACGCAAATACTAGCCAGGTATAGATAGGGAGACAATATGGAGACAGAGAAGTTCCCGACAATTTGATCCGACAACGGCTCTAGCATCGGTGCATACGACGCAGCTCCGCATTCTCTCATGGCATGTTTGTGTAGTCGACATAATTTCTCTCCACAATTGAAATCTCTCGGATGTTTCTTACTGACTGAATCAAGCATGGGCCATGACTCTTTCATGAGGCTAAGGATGAAGTCCGAACGACTAAATGAAGATTGCTTTGGTAAACGCAAGTGTTGAACGAGTACCGTCAATCGAGATAGTTCGGCAGACATCTGTTTGGGGCTTGCCGAATATTCTGGCGATGCTATCACTTTCATACTGGTCATAATTGGTTGTGCCAGTTGGTTAATGTACCCGTTGATAACATTTGAGTTGATCGATGGATCGTTGAGTAATTTTGTTGAGATAGCTTTGCACACTCCCTCGAGGACTTCAATTTCATTTTTCAGATCAATCACAAAGTCTTCGCCACTCCCCGGAGTTCCCCGTTGCAAATCTCTAGCCGCAACAATTCCATCATAGAGTTGAAGTGCTGCATCACCCATTGTTTGGCAATTTTCACAAATTTCTCGAATCGCTACAGCAGATGAATGAGCGCATTTGGGAATGGAGAGCCCTTGTGCCAAATAAGGCAAAAGTGGTTGTAAGTATGATGGATGTCTCCCCAACCACGGCGCAAACTTTCCAACCGCCCGACATGCAGTCGCCCTCAGCAGTGGCACCTGAGTCGGAAGCTGAGGAATCAACCCCATTACAAAAGGAATCACTTGAGGTTCATCACTAGGAACGTACATGGCAATCGTCTGAATTGCATACAAGTGCGCTTCAATGCCATGCCAATCTGAAGGTTGTCGATTCTGTGGCAATGCCGCTACTCTATGACACTCTTCCTCTAATGCACCACCGATATTTCGCAATACCGCATCTCCACCCAACAATCGACAGCAATCATCGATTGTATCGGCAAAGTAAGATCGGTTTACCTCGATATCCTCCAATCGGTCGGCACTCAGATCTTCCACTCCCACTGGATACCTCAGCAAATTGGTGCATATGGATAATAATCGCGTCAGCTGTCCTGAAAAAGAATCAATCTTGATCTGTCGATACTCAAATGGCTCCAAGTCTTCCAACCCCATGACAAACCTATACCAAAAATGCAATGTAATACCCGCAATATCCGGATCAGGTATAGCCGAGCAACGCAACACCAATTCCACCAAAGCACCCTGATTCATCTCCTCATGACTCAATATCAAAGTAGAATACGATTCCCCCATTTCCGTAAAAATACGACAATACCCACGCATACCATCCTCATCCTCCTCTTGAATCGACTTTTGAAACGGACTCACACTTACTCCTGCTCCTCCCACCACTGCGGAAGAATCCTGTCCCAACGCCATAGCCTTGGGTATAATACTGAAAATCAACCCCTCATTCCCCTTCCGATGACTTGGATAAGTCCGCAACAACTCCACCACCACATCCACCGCCAACTCAAACCCCCCATTAGTCGAATCACCCAACAATTGAAAAACCCACGGAACCAACACCGTCTTCTCCAACAAGTACGGATCCATATCCACAATCCGTATCCAGCTCTGCAAACAACTCAACACCGCCTCAGTCGTTGCAACATCATCAAATCCCGAAGACTTGGTCGACTGTACAGCATGTTCACATAATCCCAACACAATATTCGATGAATTCCGCAACATGTCGCGATAACTCCACAAATCTTCCTCCCGTGACACTACCAATCGATTACTATCGGCCTCTTCGGGAATACTTCGGAATAATTCCAATACTGCCGGTCCTAGTTCGGGATGGGGGGAGAGGACATTGGTCGAAATGTCATTGAGACAGGTATGCCATGAGAGTTGTACGGCAAGTGCGGCAATCGCCATGGCGAGGCGTGTCACGAGTGGTCGATTGGCCGGACGGTTTTCAATGTTGGCACGGACACTGTCGGTAGCATGAGAGATGAAGTGATGAACGAGTGAATCTCGAAGGGAGGGGAGTGAGTCTGCGGGGAGTTGGTGGACGTCGCTGAGGCATTTGGCGTGGAGGGTTTGAGCGGCGAAGAATTGACGTTGGGTGGATAGGGTGGAGTCTTCATTACTGCTGGCGGAAGTGTTTGATGAGGAGGTGGAGAGCAGTCGATCGCAAACTATCCAGGCCACGGCAGTACGTTGAAATGAAGTTAGGTAGCGATCGGCCACATCTCGTCGATCGAAGGGTGATGATGATGATGATCCATTGCCGCTGGTGTTGTTGCCACCCACGCCGACACCACCAACGTTGGGTGCGTAGACAGTTTGGAGGGCGAGGAGGACACGTGGAAGTTCTTCTTCTGGATCAGAGCTGTGTGGAGGGAGCTGTTGTTGCTGCTGCTGCTGCTGCTGCGGAGGCTGCTGTTGGTAGTTCATCGTTTAATAGTTGTACATATCTTATGGTCAGATCGTCATCGTCATCTCATGGTCATGAATCTGCTTTCGTGGATTTGCAAAATCAAAAATAGCACATATAGAGACACCAACGTAGAGAAGCGACTTACCGTACTTATCCCATCGGTAAATAGAGCGATAAGTGGGTACGGCATTTTACGGATTTCGATGGGTTTTCCGCATAATACTAGATAATTACTGTGAACAAAATTTTCATTTTTGGTATTACCGAGAAGTCCGTAGATCTGCACCAATCGGACCTAACCTGGACCAGCTCTGGACCATGCAGGACGGAAGAGATTCCACCTTCCGTCCTCTCTCTCCCTCTCTCTCTCTCCATCCAGGCAATAACGTAAAGTTACTGTGTTGTGGACATCGTAACAACATAAAACAATGCCAACCGAAACCAAATTCGACAGCGAAGGGTTCGACCTTGGCGCCTCCAACAGCAATAATAATGAATCGTCTGAAGTAATTTACGAAATCGGCGGGGGTGCCACCTCAATAGCACCACCCCCAATCAAAGAGGAAGAAGAACACAAAAGCAGCGAAAGCCCAATTGCCGAGGCCGAAAGACTCAAAGAGCTGGGCAACAATGAATTCCGCCAGAAGAATCATCTCGATGCATATGATTATTACACTGATGCTATTGAGGCGTGTCCCATGGGGGAGGGGGTGGGACCATCGGGGGAGGAGTTGTTGAAATTACGTGAGGAGTTTGAGGAACAGCAGAGGGAGCGACAGGCGGAGCGGCATAGGAGGGATATGGAACGGAGGCGAGGAGGGCAGAAGACAGATAAAGATGGCGAGGATAAAAAAGATGAGGATGACGAAGAGAATAACAATGCTGATGATGAAGGAGAGAATGGACCTGTTGAATTCATCCCACCTCGACACACGTATGGATCAAAAATAGCGGTCTACTACGCCAACAGAGCAGCAACATCTCTCCACTTGGGTAATCACGAAGAAGCCATTGAAGATTGTGACGTGGCTCTACTGTACAACCCAACCTACATCAAAGCTCTATTACGAAGATGCACTGCCAAAGAACAGATTGAAGACACCGAAGGTGCTCTCCGAGATGCCAAAAGGGCATATGAACTCGAGCCAACCAACTCCGTGGCACGAAAGAATGTGGCCAGATTGCAAAAGATTGAAGAGGAACGATTGGAAAAGTTAAAGGAGGAGACTATGGGAAAATTGAAAGATTTGGGGAATAGTATTTTGGGTAACTTTGGGTTGAGTTTGGATAATTTTGCTGCGGTGCAGGATCCAAATACTGGTGGTTATTCGATCTCTTTTAATCAGAATAAGTGAGGAGCTATGAACGAAGTAAAAATGAACATACAAAGACGACATGATGTGATGGATCTAACTATAAATGGATTGTCACAACTTAAGAGATTAGTTGTAATTAGCTTTGCAAATAATAATTGCCCGAGAAGTCCAACCAATTGTTGATTGAGCATTTCTTCGTCTTGTTTAATTTGCACTCTCTATCATTTTCATAGGATCAACCATCTGACCCTGATAAAGACTTCTCATCAATCGCGAGTCCGATCTAGGATCCCTCGTTGCATCCAAAGCGTTGTAACACATTAATGCCGCCCTGGCAAGATTGCCGTTATAGTGCCCTGCTCCTGCTTCAACTGCTGCCCTTGGTTTCACCTCGGCCTCTTTCAGCCATCGAAGGAGTGCTTCCTTCCTCTCTTCGTCGGTCCACCCCGGTCCTCCGATGAGACGTGCCGAGCATGCTTCAGCTAGTAAGTTGGAGTTGATTGAGTCTATATCAACGCTTTGGTCGATAATGAATTCGTCCGCACGTGCAACGGATTCAATGTGTTTCAACGGAGTAATGCCAAAAAACGACGAGCCCTTGTTGAGTGGATCAGCACTAATAGCTTTTGTCAACCCCTTCACAAATTGCTTTGGAATGGTGTTACCCGCAAGAAGCATACGTTGTTTGGATGGTGCATCCTTTGTGTAAATTTCATCTCTCAACTTTTTCAATATGACCTTACAACCACTTGGTCCCGACACTCCATATTCTTCCAATGCTGCACTCCCAGCACTGACAAAGTTACCAAGACGATCCATAGCCCGCTGTGTTGCCCTCCCTCCAAAGGGGTTCAACTTGGCAGTCCATGGTGCCACCCTCGCCCCCTTTTCAATATCCAACAATGTCGAAATGACCGCATGGCACCTCTCCCTGCTTATTTCCTGCATATCTTTAACCTTTAAGAATGGAGATGGCATCATGTCCGGGAACGACCAGAGATAATAGACGAAGTAATTGGGAAGACAAGCCATGACCATTGACACTGCAAGCAATTTGTTTCTGTCTACCAAGCCCTTCCTCAAGAAGTCGTATTCTTTATATTATGTTTATCCATGAAGAAATGGCATTAGCGAACACGAACACAAAATTGAATAGATAGATACACAAAATAATATTTGTGATATGTCTCACCTTCATAAGAGATGCCCCCAGTTTGGATCCCCTTCACACCACGAGGACGCTTAAATCCATTTTTTGTTGCAAAAGTTCTTTGCTTAGCACGAATGTCATTGCAGCGGCGATGGTCAAGATTCATTTGACCGAGACCGTCTTTAAAGTTGACGAAGGAATCTTTCACATACGTTGCTAGTTGAACGATGGGGTTGGATGACGCAGCTTTTTTCGTAGTAACTGTTGTACTGGTGGATGCCATAGCACCCGAAGAACTCTCTGAATGAGAAATTGATGCTGTATTTGGAGAAGCGGTAGATGATGGGGCGGAGTTTGCAGCTACTTTTTGTGTCTTTCGCTTCGTTGCTGCCAAACGAGCCGCTAGCGGGGGGGCAATGGCAGACGCTGATACACTGTAGTAAGAAGATAATAGCACTGATGTCACCAATAATATGGCAATTGATGCCGATCGGCGTGTACCCCTTGGATGACCCATCGTTTTCATCAATGTAATGTATCGTACGAAGTGGTATGTGAATGTACATAGCATTGTTTTGCAACATCAACAAAGATTCGAGGTTGAGGTTTGCGGTGGAAGGTGGCGAGAAGCGGTCTGTCCTACTCCTACTTAAAAATATGGATTATGGAAAAAGAGAGCTGGAGGAGGAGAGCTATGTAGGAAAAGCCCTCAGCCTGATAGATAGATGGAGTTAGATAATTTAAATCTATGCATCGGGAGATGTTTCGGCGTCCTTTGCACCGCGTATTTTCGGTTCTTGCCTTTGCCAGCCAGCTTCGATCTTTCTTTCGTGATATTTTCCCAGCTCAATGAACTGTTCCAACAGCTGCTGGTCCTTCTCGCTCAAGGTAGGGCTTGTCTTCGTTCCCTGTGAAGAAGTAATGCTACTACTCTTTCGAAGCAACATCTGCCTCCCTCTCTTATTAAATCCTACCTCTTCCATGTCGCAATTTCCATCATGAAACAACTTGTAAAACTCTGGCCACAGGCGAGGATGAACCTCACTCAAAACAAACAATGTCCCAGATTGAGCGTGCTCGAATAACTCACGAAAGAAGATGAAATCTGATTCTTGCAATTTTTGAGCATTTTCAGCAACGCAATATTGACACACCCATAAATTTGTCGAGTCTAGCAGCAGTGCACATGCAGCGTTGGAGGGATGAAAGATTGATTGGGTAATGTCACATTTACCTCCCCAGTCACATGATAGAGTTGGGGTACTTCGATCCAGTAGAGCTTGGGTAGAGTTGACCATTGCTTGGACAAGATCGCCCCATCCTTCTTCGTAGTCGAGTATTGTTGCATGTAATTTCAGACCATTATCAGTCTCGACTCCTTGATCACGTAATGATTCTACATAGGAGCAAAAGGAGGTTGCCACTGCAGCACTGACATAATCAAAGCCAGGTCCACCACCCAAACTGACGATAGAGTAGTCGCCGCTATCTTTGTTACCAAGTATGGGACTACTTCTCAACCCTTCTAACCAATACTCTGGGAATTCATAATGTGAATTAAATGTATCAGCAAATAGGTCTGCTAAATTTTTTGCCCTACAAAAGAACTCGACAGCATATCCACTCCTTGCACCGGCGTCCTCAAAACTGGGCATTTCACCTCTATCGGAAGCTACACCAAGATTAAAGAATAGTTGTTCAAAATTTGCTTTGTCCGCTGGATGCGGTAAATTTGTGTAGAGATGGTAGCGTATTGAGTCTAGAGCGGCAGTGCGATATTGGATCCAGCCTCTGTTGAAACTCTTGGATCCTGGTCTACGCTCGGAAAGAGATATGGCAAGGTTGTGCAGTTCATCAGGTGAGAGGATAATGTGCTTTGGTGTTCGTTTGTACGAGTGTGGTTGTTGTTGCTTTTGAAGGAATGAGTTCCTACCGCTCCTTTTTTGTACGGTTGAGGCGGAGAATCCATCGGTGATGAACACGTGCAGCTGAAGGGTAGTTAGCGCTAGTGATAATGCTAGCAGTGGTTTGACCGCCATGGTCATACAATTGTTTGCAACCACAAGAAGTGTTTCCTTTTTTTGCTGAGCTGGATTCTGGATTGGAATTTGGAATAAAGAGAGCTGGTCGGTGACTGGGTGCAACGTCACCCAGAACGGTTTTGGCTTCTTCGTGACAGCCAGACGTTTTAATGTGTTTTCACAAAAAGTAGAGCGTAAAGCTTTTCAAAATATCAGATGCAAATCGTTGTGATTTTGGTGACGTCATGCATTGACAAGAGAAGAGGAAGCAAGCAGATGTTATGATATATATCGTACTTACATTCTTACCAACCCACCAGCTTTGTTCGTCCGCGCAGGTCCGCGGAATTTTTTGTTCTTTGGCATTGCCTTGCATTGGAGCACTACGATACTACTTCTTGGAAGGCAAGGGTTGCCCAGATCCAGTTGAGAGTAAGCCTCCATCGTTGAGGAGTGTAAGTGATGTCATGTAGTGCTACTATTATTGCCGGCGGATTGCTAGCTCTCGATGCCCGCTCTTTCTCGGGTTGCTTGGCCGTCGGTCGGCCGGCCCCTCCTGCTCTATCCTCACTCCCGCTGCCTTCCTCTTTCATTGTTCACCTTTCATTTCAGCAAGATGCCCTCCCCTCAGACCATAGCAGCCACAGAGGATTTCTGTGAGCGCCTCAAGGCCATGAAACGCCAGGAGAGTGACTACATGATTCCAGACTATCTCACGCCGGAGTGGCAGGCGCGCCTCGTCAACACAGAGGTATCAAATCCTCCCACCCACAACAATTTTGATAAGCCCAGCTCCGTGTCTTCCTCGGAACCAATCAATTCATTGTGGCGCGATAAAATCTGTGAATGGTGCTACAATTTGGTGGATCACTATGAGTTGGCTCGGGAGAGTGTTTCGGTGGCTATGAACATTGTTGACCGATACGTCTCCTCCCGTTTCATCACTTCACAGACCTACACTCTTGTTGCCGTAGCTGCCATACACATTGCCATCAAGTTGGTCAGTCCGTGGAAGCTGCGTATGAATCATCTCCTTGATTTGTGTGCGGGGAAGTTCACCGCTGGTGACATTGCATCGATGGAGCTGACATTACTCTCGTCTCTATCTTGGCGGGTGCACCCACCTTCTGCTGTTGAATTTTGCACTCAGCTGATCGACTCTTCCTTCACCGAAAGTACCCCCCATGCAATCCATGATCTCCAAGATATGGCAAGGTACCTCAATGAGCTCGCCGTGTGTGACTATTTTTTCGTCACACGCAAGCCTTCATCTGTTGCCTTGGCCTCCATCATGTGTGCCATCGAACTGACTAACAACCAGATTGACCCTCGAGATAAGGATCGTTTCACCAGCAGAGTTGCGCAGGCTGCATTGGATGTTTCTGATGAAGAGGTTATCCAATGCTATAAGACGCTTCGTGTCACTTATAGGAAAAATGTTTTGGTAAGCAATGACGAGGAGGCCCATGATGGAGAGGTGGGAGGACGCGGTCATGAATCGCCTATTGGCGTGGGAGAACTGGCCGATACTCCCTCCAAAAAGAGGAAGAGAGTCCAAGAAGACAGAGAAGGTCGCCTAGTCACAGAGCATGGTGAAGAAATTGCTCGCTTTGGGCCTATGTAAGGTGTATTGAAATAACTATGCCATACACAGGCGTCAGGTGGTGACAAGGGACGGTGGTGTTAGCATATTGAATTACACTTGCTTCATTTATAGAAAGATATAAATATTGATATGATATAATTTCAAAACATAAACATGATGGAAACAATTGCTCAAGAGATGTCGAATGTAGCTATGCAACATTTATTATATTTATATCCACTTCATCAAGTGTCATTGAATTAGCTATGTATATCACTAACGTTTGTGACCTCTCCTGTCAAAAACAGCCAAAGCCTCTGACTCTGACGGATCCTTCCCGTCATTCTTTTTCTTCAACTCCGCTAAGATAGCAACGAAGGCTATTGCATTCTTTCTTGAACGAAAGACGTTGTTGTTAGGTGAAACAAAGTGGCTGAAGCAACCTCGCCCGGTTTTTCTGGGGTGCGTTGAGGTTGTCCACCCCGGTGGGAAATCTGCCCCAGCAGAGTTGCCGACAAGATTGCCACTGCTTTGTCCATTTTGTTTGTCTTTAGGACTGTGGAAGACTTTTGAATTATCTTTCATTTCTGTGTTATCACTTGAAGCTTTCTTTTGCTTCTCATTTCTTTCTTCATTTTTGGGCCATGCCACAGCTTCCTTAAGTTTCATTTTGCCGACAACGCCTTCATCCTGGACAGCCCGCTTTGTCGTGGATACATCGGCATCAAAGTTAGATTCGTCGTTATCGACATTTCGCTCAGATGCCTGTGGTAATGTTGCTATGTTTGGCTTATTTGAATTGGTCAGCTTTTGTTCCGGGCTAGCGGTAGCAACTGTTGTACTAGTTGCATTACTAACTGCAGCTGTCGTTCCCGCGTTCATATTTGTGGACAGGTCCGCCGTAGTAGTAGAATGATTTTCGGCTGGGGGAGCCGCGGTAGCGGTAGCTGCATAGTCATTGCACGTTACAGGGAGATGAGCATTTTGGTAGGCTGCTTCTGTTGGCAGAGTAGCACAATCGCTATTATTCGGGTAAGCTACAAAACCATTAGGTGCTCGAAGGAATGAATCATTTTGGTTCGCTGCTTCGGCTGCTGATAACGCCGCCGCCAATACATCGTCTGGATTATTCACATACCCTCCGTGCAAGAATGGTTGAAGAAGTTGTGGCGATATATGTTGGTATCCGGGCTGCTGATACGGTAGATATGGATTAAATGGATAACTCATCAACATTTGATGATATAAATGATGATGCACTGCTTGCAATGGATCATAGTATGCGGGCTGCTGCTGGTGGTGCAGCTGTTGTTGTTGTAGCAGCAATTGCAATTCATGCTCCTGGTGAAGCAATGCAATATCACGGTGGTCGTTCATTAACAGCTGCTGCTGCTGCGTTTGAGCCAGTGCCTGCTCTTGGATAGCGGTCATATCCTGATTCACATATGAATTGAAATGATCAGTATTATTTGTTGCATCTTGTTGACGTGGAGACTGGGAAACTCCTCGTTTTGGGCTTTCCAGCGTCTTGACGGATGGCGGTGAGAATTCAGCACAGTCGGTACGATTTGAATGGAGGACGGGTACTCTCTTTGGCGATGACTTTACTGTTCGGCTCTTTTTCTTTGTTTCTTTCCATGCCAAATCTGCCGTACTTAAAGTCATGCGGCCTGCGCCGCGTAGATATTGTTTTTGGGAGTATATCGGTACGGTATTCTGCCGGGAGGGTTTCTTCCTCTTCCTCCTCCCATCGTTTGACTTAGATGATTCTTTTGTTCGGTGAAATTTCAGCATGGATTGGGCTTCAAACGGGAGTGCAATCAAATGTGATAACACATCTCCATAAACGCTGTTCATTTCATGTGGGTTTACAACGGCATCAGCGATCTCAGTGACACTTTCTTCTTCCTCACAATTTGTGCTCGTAGTAAAAATTTCTTCAGCGCCACCACTTTCACACGGCTCACTATTATCGCCATTTTCATCCTCGGCACCATTTTCACCGTCATCCGATGCTGGGAGCTTTGCCTCTGCACCTTCCGGAACTGGGGATAACAGTGGCGCCCCCTCTTCGCTCTTCGCCAACCGCGACAGTCCGGTACGCAAGGTGGTCACCATTATTTTTCATGTGAATCTCCCCCCCCTTGCTATTATATTTTACTATGAAGCCTCCTCGGTCTAATAAAGCTATCCAACTATCAAAGAGGTCGTTATCGTCGGTGCTGATGAGATTATTTTGGATGGATGTTTTTTCGCTCCACGCAATCAGAGTTGTCCACAAGTTCTTTGATTTTCGACAGTTTTCGAGGAATCTGTTTCTGAAAAGACGTCATTCTACGACAGGTACGGTACTCAATGCGACTCCCGTTTTCTTTTTTCGAGTTCGGTGGAACCGGACAACACGTGAAAAATGGAAAGAACATCAAGAGATCTCATCCAAATAGGTGTAAACTTTTCTTAAATTCAAAGGCACCACAGTTATATCATCTCCAACTACGTACATCTCGTTGTTTTTGACCCCAAGAAAATGTGCGGTATCCTCTCTTGACATTCAATAACAGTTATGTACAGCTGAAGACATGGTATATCTGGAGCCTTGTCTCGGAATGATATTAATCGTTCTACGCTAAAATTGTACTCCTAACCCATTTGAATAGATACCAGACAATAATAGGATGAAGACATCGGTCTAACTTTACTTGTCGATTAGTATCAGTCTCAGAACAACATCTCAGCTCTGACCTTTCCTTGCCTTCGCAAGCTTAATCCTATCAGCCCTTTGTAGTTTGGCAATTTTATCATTTTCTAGACGCAACAGGTCAAAAAGCCTCTTCGCCTGCTCTGAGTCCTTATCATCGAACAACTGCGAGCGCATCTGTTGTACAGACATCTTCATCAAGACTCTTCCGTCATGCTTTTCCGTAAGTTTGACTCTGGAAAGTTTGACCCTCTCAAGGAACCTCTTGAGCTGTCCGTGGTCCCATTGTTTTGGTGATAGGATATCTTTTGACTCAAATGTTTTCATAACCGGCACAACGATGCGAGTTTCTCCTTCACAAATCTGACCATCTGTCCCAACGATCGCCGTTGCAAATCGCAATGTTTCGACGCTATGCTCAGTATCCGTAGCATTTGGGCTTACTGCAGCAATGATACAGAGTCTTGCTCCATCTCTTTCAAAGCTCTCCCTCAATAGCCGTGTCAAATTGTGGTTTCGAAAGGGCACTCTTGAGCTATTGCTTGCACGAGCACGCACGCATTCCTTAAGGGCAAATCTGGAGCGAAAAGTATTGTGAGTGTTTGAGCGAAGGGAGAAAACGATCAATACTTTGAGCGACTTACAAACTGGCATTTATCTCGGCGCTCTCCTTCTGGCGCTCCTTAGAGTGATAAAGACTATCACCCCGTCGCTCAGACCCCGCAAGATCGGTTAACGTGAGAACGCCTTTGCTTCCCTTGATCCTTATTTGGCAGCAAGCATGTGATCTCGACGACACTCCGTTTTTGTCCGTAGCCTCTGTTGCTCTTCTCGACTTGCCCTCTGCGAGTTTCTGGAGTAAATGTTCTGGGGAGGTGATATCAATGGATGTGGCATTCAACAGGCGACAGACACCGGCTTCATCTTCCAACAGCTTCACTACTTCGTTACTCTTGGCGGTCAAAAGATCCTTGATTTCTTTATTGCCACATAACTCGACAAATTGCATTGTAACTTTTCCTGCGTCATCAGAAGTAGTAGTGCCATCATTGTCGTCATTATCATTTGATGATGAACGTAGCGAAGTAATCGCTTGGAATATCCCTTTCGCAGTCCTCTCCTCAATCCCAGACATGGTATACGATTTGCCGCACCCTGTCTGCCCGTACAAGAGAATCGTCGCAACTATTCCTTCTTTGACAGTCAAATTCACAAGTGGTTCCGCAATGTTCTTGTAAATGTCATCATTTGAGCAATGTTCATCAAAAGCAGCCTGAGCAGGAAAGGACAATGGCTTCACAAGTTTCGTTTTCATGTCTGGATGCATAACGCAGTTATCAATAATGCAAGCGTCCATTGCAGAGGAGCTATTGTCGATTGAAACGACATCATAATCTCCTCTATTTTGCTCATAGTCAAATATAGGTCGTTTACGTATCACAATCGAAACTCCATTTAGACTGCGATCGTGGATTTGGCTTCCAGCTTTGTCGGAGTGGTTGGTGCCATTATTCAAGTGAGGATGTACCTGTCGATAATGTAGGACGTCTGCCTTGAAGTCCTTGCCATATCGGAGACGAGCAGTTCGTTTATCCAAACATGTCCGAGTCTCATTTGACTCTGCCTCTACATTCACTTTGTGCCTTTGTTGCTTCTCACGTTGGACTGCCAGGGCCATGGGCTGGCCTTTGCTTGTACGATTGTTGTTGGGAGTTGACAATGAAATCCTCCGACCGGATTTGTTATTGCTAGCACCTCTGCCTTTCATTTTTGACGAAGCATCAGAAGATGAAAGACTTCGGTTTGTAGAAGAAATGCCGTATGCTTTGACAGTATTTGACGAGATACCACCATTCTTGGTAGGTCTCACTTGTGGCTGGCTTTTTTTCAGCCACACTGAAGCATCCATTTGCTTCTTGGGAATCTTTGATTGCTGTTGCTTATTGTTATTGAGAATCCTTTTCGATTGAATCGGTGAATTCTCATAGACACTGTTAACCTCATCCGCTGATGACATTTTTGATGGAGAGTTCATGTAATTAGAAGGGATTGGTGAGTTTTCGTAGACACTATCTACTTCATCCACGGATGAATGCTTCGATGGACTCTTGATATAACTACGAGCCATCGGTGATGCCTCATAAACTGTGTTCATCTCCTCCATAATTCGAAATGATTCTGAAGACAGGGATGCTCCATCAATACTTTCATCCAAAGTAGTAAAGCATTGATTTGTAATTGTTCTTGCAGAAGGGCATCGTTGCTCGGGTGGAGAAATTGAGCTATACTTCATGTCATACGAAGACACAGCTGTCATTTCATCATTTGTAGGTGCTGCAAATTGTTGCTTGGACGACCATCCTTGTTTGGCGAGCAACTCGGAAGCAGTCATTACTTTCTTTGTGACAGTTGATGATGACGCTTTCACACGAGCGGTGTTTTGAATACCATCTTTTGGATGAACGCCCAGTGGAAATGATTCAGAATCACTTCTATTATTCTCTTTATTGAGCGCTACTTGGGATGATGATGATGATTCCGAAGAGTACTTTGATAGGACGATTCGTCGAGAGGATGTTGTTTGCATCATGTTCATGTCTGAGGCCATGATTTGGTTTTTTGTTGGAATGATTTTCTTCTTCTTTGCCTTTGATATTCGTCTAAAAATTGTACGTCGTCCCCACCGAGGCATTACAGCATCATGAGAGCCGACAACATTGATTATTTAGATGGGCAGTGAGCCTCTCACCTCAATCCCGAAAGAGCCCTTTCGTGAGATTTCAAGAAGCAAGAGCTCTTTTTTCTGAGTTGTGAGTTAGTTGTCGTTGTGAGTGCCATGTGCAAATTTCCCGCCAAAATTTCCCTCCCCAAGCACCGACCACTCTTTCTACTTTACTTTCTATTTCTACACTACACTCATGCGTTGGTAGGTGTCGGCCGGGTCCTGGTGGGGTGAATTTACGATGAACAAAGCCCAAACCATGATAAATAGGCACTCTCCGCAATATTATTACAGGTGGTGCCGACGCTCTCGCTGCTGCGATTCTTACTTCATCCTAGCACTGGTGATAACATTATTATTTACAAAGAATTTTTGTGATGCTTTCAACAGCCATCAAAGTGGTCGGCCTCACCCAACGACTATACGACATGCATCAGCTTCACGGAAACAGCACCCCAAACTTGCTGGTCAAGTAGCAATGGAAGAAATCTCTTCTATTCGAATGAAAGAAGCACAACTTGTAGAGAAGCTCCTATTAGATGCCTTGAACAAAATTAAGAAGATGAAACGCAACAAAGACAGCGTATTACCACCGTCCAAGCTGTTTCCACACGTGAGACAATGCAACGCAGCTCTAGCAACATTTGGAGATTCTGGAGACTTTACTCGTGCATTACGATTATTCACACAAATGAGAAAGTCGGCATCATTATTTTACATGATACCTCAAGAGAGGTTCTCTCCGTTAGAACATCATCACTCTCTGTCGTCGATTGATTTGATACCTGTCCCACCCAAACCGACGTTGGTGACATATTCGACACTCATGTCTCGTGCAATCAGTCTTCGTAAACCGAGGGTAGCTCTACGGCTATGGAGACTCCTCCAGACGCAACCAAATTTTTTCACTAATGTCATATCAAGGAAACGACGAGATGGGCGAAATGCAAACACGGATACATCTTCTTACATGGATCCGTCAACACTGCACAAACTTGAAAAGGAGGATGCAGCAATCGTCCCAGACGTCATCTTTTGCAATACACTAATGAATGCCTACGCTAAGATGGGCGACTACAAGGCTGCAAAAGCGATACTCAATTCGATGTTGGGAAAGAAGGGTGTGCCTACACATGAGGGCATACCAAAAGTGAAGCCTACTGCCGTCACGTATAACACACTTGCAGATGCATGCAAAGTTGCAGGTGAGTTGGGGGCTGCGTTAGACGTGCCTGAACTCATGATTTCACAATCGGAGGAAACTGGTGACACGACATTATTGCCGGATCTACGAACATACACTACTCTCATATCAACTGTTGCAAGGAAGAGTATAGACAACCAAGAAAAAAGGGACATTCGAAGTGGAGGAGAGAAGGACCCAGACATGGCATTTGCTTTATTAAATCGAATGAAGCACGAAGGCATCGTACCAAATGGTGTCACATACTCAGCTCTGATTGATGTGTGCAGGCGTTGCAATCGTGTTGACATGGCGTTGAATGGATTGAGAACCATGTTGAAGCAGAAAGCTAAAGCAAATTTAGCGTCCAAAGATACCACAAAAAGACCAATTTATCATCATAAACCTCTTCAAAACGAAGCAGGTGCATGGACAGCTGCAATTAATGCTTGTGGGAAAGCGGGGAGGACAGATACAGCAATCCGTTTATTTAGAACAATGCAGAAGGTCGGTGTGAAGCCCTCAAGTTGGACATGTGCATGTCTATCTGATTGCCTTTTAAAGAGCTCCCCAATTAGGATAAAGGAGTTGGAAGAAGTGTTACAATACATGAAGGGTGCGGGGTTGGTGCCCTCGGAAGTGATGTACACGAGTTTAATGGGAGTAGCATTAGAGCTATCACAAAAGGGAACTAGGATAACAAAGGATGGATTGCAAGTTCAGCTCATTGACAATCTATCTATAGATTCAGAAGACACAACTACAGCAGCAATATTTTTGTTCAAGCAGTTGATGCGAAGTCTGTTGATGCAAACTGAAAAAGAAGACATGATGCTCAAAGTATTCCTGGTCTTTCAAGAAATGAAAAATGTTGGAATGCTTCCCGACGTTGCAGTGTATAATTCCTTATTGCGTGCATGCGCGGTTACGGGGAATATTGAAAGGGCTCAATCTGTGCTTAGAAGAATGAAAATGGATGGAATTGTCCCAAATCGAGGGACTTTGAAGGAGGCAGTAACTCTTGCTCAGAATGCACGGAGGTCAGAGTTCGCCCTCTCCGTCTGGGAAACTCTCTCGGTCAAAAAGACTGCTGAAGCAGTTCCGCTCAAGCCCGAGGTAGCAGTTGAAATGATTAGCGATTTGATGATCAGATACGCGAGCGATCTCCAACAGACAAGCAACCACGACGAGAGAATTGTGATCCACCGGGAAATGATGAAGTTGTACCAGGGCTTTATGTCCAAATTGGAGGAGTTCGAGCTGCATGATGCTTCTGAAGAAATAGCGCAAAATTTGGCATTTCTACTCGCAGCGTTGAAAGCAGCCGTCTCTTGCGAATTCCACAGCGAGGCTATTGAAGAGAAAACCCGCTCAAGAGAGCTGGCTTGTGAAATTGTTGGTTTCGAGATATTCCAAACCGAGCACCACACTGACATAGATAGAGCTGGGAAGAAAGCAATTCAACTCGCCACCAATTGGCTGTATGCGTTCGAGGTTTCCTAAGAGTTGAACAAAGTGAGGAACCCAAGAATAGGAATAATTTCTTACAATATCACATTAATCTTCTGAAAGTACAATCAGATGAATTCATATACATTCTATGAGTGAGTGAAGGCCACGGTGCGTCGGCATTAATTTTTATACCCTCTTTGTTTATACAACACCATGGCTTTTGATTCATCTCCGTCCACATCTGGTTCCGACAAAATTCGAATGAAGGTATCAACTCCCTTCATGGCTCTGAACTTAATTTGTTGATGGGGCGAATAGAAATATGTATCTTTTGTGCCCGCAGTATTTCCTGAGGTACGTTCAAATCTCTTCTTTGTCCAACCGGGATAAGCTGAACTCATCAACTCAGTTGATAATAAAACAGCGGAGGAACGTGGAGCGGTGCTTTTTGCTGCATTATGACGACTCTCAGGCGTACCCTTTGAGCTTGGTGTATTCTTTCCAATGAAGATTGAATTTGATGCCTTCTTCCCTTCAACTCTCCACTTGGTCGTTGCAGCTGTGGCTGCCGATTTGGAAGACTTATCCCTTAAGCGAAATCCAAAGGCGACAGGTAATTTTGACAAGTTGGCATGTGAAATCTTCATCACGTCGCTCGCAGTGGCCGAAGGAACGTCTTCCTCTTTCTTTGCCTCGGCCGCCTTCTTTGCTTCGGTGGCTTTCACGACTTCGGTTAACTTCTTTGCCTCCTTATGCGTCTGTATCGATCTCAGCTTCCACCAAGCTGCCTCGCGCAGCTTCTCTGCCACACCAAAATGGTGCTTTGATGCATTTAAGCTTTTCATCATTTCATCATTTGGAACCTTCTGGCTGAGATTGCGGTGACGCTGCCGAAGATTCAATGAAAACTTGAAGGCTTCATCATAATTCTTTTTTGCATCGGCCTCAGTTTTGGGAGCAGTCTGGGTAATGTACCATTTCCGTTCGACAAGTGTCAATTGCAAAACAGAGGATGCTGCACCCGAATGTAACATTTCAAGAACAGCATTCCCCGGTAGACCTATTGTGCTTCTCCCATTCATGGCCACTACGACATCCCCTGAGTGCATTATTTGGTTTGTCGCTTCTACTCCCTCATTGTAGCACAGAAATGCAACAGTATCATCATGCATGATTCCAAAATTTGCTATTGACTCGTTTGTTAGACTGATGTCATAATTGTGTGGGTTGTCATTGGTGTTCAAAGACTGTATCGGTATTGACGCACTGTTATTGGCATTGAGAGAACCATTTCGTGATGGAGATTCATTTTGGCTATTGGTGCCATTTTGTATCACAAGCGCAGCACTTTCGTTGGAATTCTTTGTTGAAATTGTATTAGTTTGTGATGGTGCCTCCTCCTGTTCTTCGAGGGGAATTTTTGCCGCTTCATTTAGCAAAAATGCGGAGACATCTCTGTTAATAGTTGCAATCAATTTTCTCTGAGATCTCCCTTTAATGAATTCATTCTGCGGTATTATTGTCAACGGTTTTATAATGTCGCTTGTAGTTATTGTTGGGTTCATGCCATCTCTGTTTTGTTTATAGCATGCCTTCATTCTATCAGCATCAAATGGGGTACACGCAAGGCGAGACAACACGTCATTGGTTGGAGGGTGTGGACATACACATTCTTCTTCCAGCCCGAGGGGGTCCGCTTCTTCCATTAAGAATATGGATATTTGTTGGTCGATTGGATTCTTAGTAGGCTGAGTACCCTGCATGGATTGGCCGTCGGTGCCACCACCACGTATTATGCAAGCAGGTGAACCGCCGCCACGTTGTCCAACTGTTGAACTGCTGGTACATTTATTTTCCTCCTCGCTCAAACTGACTGTTGACGAGGTAGTATTATCATTATTTTGGGATTCTTTCGCCCTTTTGGCAGGTTTCGGCTGCGATATAGAAGCACCATTATCATCTTCGTGTGACCTCTTATTTAGTTGACATGTACCATCTGGAATTGGCTCAAAGTATCGTTGTCTCCTCGCTGGGGCAGCTGAATCTGCTGCGGCAAAGATACCAAACTCCTGCCATGCCCATGAGGAGGCGTTTTCTCCTGTTATTGAATAGTGGCAGTCACAATTCGTGGAGGAGGGCGTGCACAACATTGAAACCAACGTCATGGTCATGGTTGTTGTGTTGTGGGGGTTTTGAGTTTGAGTTTTGAGTGAGCACGATACAGCGAGCCCACACGATACCAGCGAGCCCACACCGTACAATACAGGTTCACGCTAAAACGCAGCGCCTCAGCTCAATTTCAATTGATTTGGTTAGTTCCAACAGTCGGGAGTTTACGATATTCAATTCTTGGAACGGTTGGATATGTACTCTGGGTTTCCTATGTTTCCTTGAAAGGATGGGCTGTATGCCTATTACTACGGAGCATTGAGAGGTGTACTTGTAAATTCCCCAAATTGAAAAATTTAGATTTATCCTACAGACACCTTACATACAAACAACGACCCGTGTCGGACGGGGCAATAGTGTTGTAATAGCAGTTACTTTTATTTCTATTAGTACCATATCATTTAGCAAGGCGAATAGACTACTTTTGGCGTTTGAATGCAATGCAGGAGCAGGTCAAGACAGGATAATCCTTGGTTGTTCAGGGTACTCGGTGCCATCTGAGTCTGAGCTACACCATCAAAGTCATGCTTCAAGTCATCTGCCAATATGGCCGCTGCTATACTGGCATCTTCGTTTGCAACCTGTCTTGAGTACACCAGCGCTTCTTTTGAACTTTCTTTGTACATGCATGCAAGCTTGCTTCTACTTGACTCTTGTAGATTATGGTGCTCTTCTACTAAGCTAATGGCATCTGATCGTAATCGCTCTCGCCTACGAGCCTTGGAGATATCGGTGTGGTGTTCCATGCCTCTTAAAGACTCTCCAATGATCTCATAATGGGCAGGATGACAGTTGTAGACAATGCCGCTGCGGTCAGAAGGCGTGGGTTTGCCAGGACGAGTCTTGATCTGGTGGATCATAGATAAATTTTTGGCTCGCTTCTTCATTGACGAGAGTTCGTCAGATGTTAGCCAGGAGGAGTACCCCTCTATAATATTATGACCGCTGGCAAAGAAGCTGCGCAGTTTAACTTTGGATGAAAAGATCACAGTCTTCTTTGCTGTGTACCGCCTCTTGCAAGGCCGCTCAGATGAACTTGACGTAGTTAAACTTCTTGTCGACTGCATGATAAACTCAGATAATGGAAGATCATCAACAGCTTGGCTCTCTGTATTATTATCTTCCTGTTCTGCTTTCACGACCAGCAAGCTATGGTACAGCCCCACTTTGAATTGTGAGCGATGCGAACGCCAACGTTGCTGAGCATTGTTTGATCGTAGATCAAATTGTTTGGTCGTAGATCAAAGAGAACGGTATGGTATTTTAAGACCTAATAAAATGGTAGGGCCCATACTCGGAGTACCTCTATGTATTGGTAGTGTGGGAAGGAATGAGAACTCCTTTCCATTTTTCACGTCCTTAGACATTATTAGGTTGTCACATGCTAGATCTCGGCTTCGTACCTTCTTCAAGTTACTATGATCAGTTCAACACAACTTCAGTTGCTTTTAAATGATTACTTTATCGAGCCGAACTCCGTCAAGTGGGCTCTCGACTGCTTCGTCAAGTCTCATGCTCGCTTATTACTTCACATGTTCATCATGTCAGCAGCATCGTCCATTACAGAAAAGTTGATTAACAATATCCTCGAATGGGCCACTGAGCTCAAGCACACGGCCAAAGAATTCGTCAGACTGCCGAGCTCGGAGCAAGCACAGATCTGGAACGATCTCACCGGAGATGAAGGTAGACGGCGACAATTTGGGACTGACGGAAAAGAATACTTTACCAAAGGACTTTATGAGCCGGATGATATGGTGGAGAAGGCGCTAAAGGATCTCGATGACGAGATAGAGAAGCTTCCTTCTGAACAGAAGAGAGCCCTCGAAATGGCACTAAAGATGTCTAATGACTATGTCGGCTATAACTTTCGTCTCAAGTTCCTCCGTGCGGAGAAGTTTGATGCTAGATTAGCAGCCATGCGTATGGCGTTATACTTCGAGGAGAAGCTCGAACTATTTGGTGAAGAGAGACTAGTGAGAGAAATCCTCCAATCTGATCTTGATGAGGACGACATGGCAAGTTTGTCATCTGGGTACATTCAAGTTCTCAACGCACTAGACTTAGGTGAGCGCAAAGTTATCTTCTATTATAAGGCCCTCTCCAATATTGATGATTTCGATTGCTATAAGCATCGGGAAAACATCCTTCGATCATTTTGGTACGTAATGAATGTGATCAGCGTAAGCGAAGATGTTCAGAAATTGGGCGTGGTCAATGTAGTTTACAATCTCGGGGGAATGCCACATAGCGGCATAGACTATGAGAAATCAAGAAGACTTGCCAAGTTGTTCAAGGCCATTCCGGTCCGATTCTGCAGCTTCTACCCTTGCATCGACACAAAGTTTTGGTCCGTCGTTGTAGAGACGTTTTCAGTGATCATTAACAAGTACCTTCTAATGCGCTTTAAAATCATAAAAGGTGACCATGAAGAAGGTAAGTCCATTCACATGAGAGATGCTTCTTTACGACAAGTGATGTAGGTCATTCACCTTCTGTGTTATTGTTCTGTTGCTACACAGTGATGTTGAAACTGAAAGCTGTGGGCATTCCATCGGATGCGCTTCCAGTTACTGACGATAGCAACCTACTAAAAGATGATCATTTGAAATGGCTAGCAAAGTTGAAGATGGTAGAAGAAGCTGAGGCATGGGAGCCACCCAGCAAAAGATCTCGCTCGGAACGTAAACTGGAGATTGAAGACTTTGACCCAGAATCAATCTCCAGTTTATGCAAGAACTCCTTTTCCTGTTACACAGTAGGTTAGCTGCAACCACTATACCCTTTTCGTCTTGGCTTTGAAATACAAAAATAACTTGTCTCGGTTAGCATCTTACTTGAAAGGTTCCACTCTTGGTTATGTTCCTTACTCCTTTGTATGGCTTGTAGTGTTCACCCGTCACAGAGAGACCACTGATGTTCAATCCACTCACAGAAGATAACAATATCTTCCACGTTACCAGCAATGGTGGTTGCTCACCCTCCGATATTGATGATGATGACAACTTTTCTTCACTTCCATCTTCCAATACCATCGTACCGTTTAATTGCGGGCGAGTCTTTTCATCTAACTTTCCGATCTCCCACTTTGCTATTTTTCCAGCTTCGTCGTAAATGATTCGACCTACCGTTGCATTCAAATTAGCAGTTCTAACGAACTTTGGGAATGGGATGACAACAGATACATCCTCAATCACCAACGGCCCCTTCCGAGAAGAGGAATAAATCAGGGAACTGATTGATCTTGCTGTAACGGAGAGAGAAATCCGCCCAGCCATGCCCGACTTACCCTTTTCGCTGCTGCCAAACTTTCCATAACTGATACGAGGGATGACCTGAATAGGCATGCTTCCCACGGGTTTATTGTGTCCTTCTCCATTATCCAACCTCAATCGGTATCTCATCAACTCAAATGGACCATCCGGGGGGACAAAACTGATAACTTTATCCTTCTCAAATCGTGCATATCTCACACAGGGATGGAAACTGCTATCATCAATCAACGTTGCATCATTGAATGTAAGTATTAGATCAGGTACTCCACTGAGATTCGACTGTGCCTGTATACTTCCACTGACATCTGACGAAATCACACCCCCACTTGGGGATATGATTGCATCGATTTCTTCAACAATGTCAATGTAAATTTCGTTGTTAGGGTGAGTAACGCCTGCCTTACGCCATGGCATGTTGGAAACGGTCCCGTTGGGAAGTGCTTCGGAGAGGATGTTGGAAGAGCCTCCCGTCATTGCTTGTTGAATCTTTTTGCCACACAAAAGTTGTTGGTTAGAAAGAAGCGATTGAAGCGCACATTAAATCGAAAATATTGCGTCAAGTATGAAAAATAACATGTTCAATGTAATCATGAATCTCACCTTTGCCATAACAGTCGGCGGTCGAATCAAATCCGTCAATGCATTCGGCTCCGTCGTCAACGGCCACCCGTAATCCACCATCTCCTCCAACAACTGATACGCCGTACTAAAATTATCCTTCACTGCACTTTCATCGGCAGGATCTCCAAAGTAAATCACAAACGTATCAGCAATTTTGTGTAGGAATTCAGTAATCATCAGGGGCGATATTCCCAAACCGCCGCCACCAGAGGGATTATTTTGATTGCCAATGCATGGCGGACAAGCTGCCAGATACGATAGTCCATCTCTTAAAATACTGAATAGATAAATAGTCTTTCCGCCATTCGCATCATCACCATCGTTACCAATATCTGGAACCTCCATGACTGGCTCTACCGAATCATACAACATGAAAGGATTGCTCCCCAAAATTGCCGTGGTGGCAGTGCTCACGCCGCCATGGTGATTGAGGCCCTCTGATGCCTTGGTCCAGAAGTGGTCGCAGACTGTGCGGGAGGTAACGGTGGAGCGGAAGTGACGCTCTATGAGGACTTCTCCGGTGGGAGAGAGGATGAATAGGGATTGGATCATTGTTACTTCGACGTATGGCTGGCGGGGGACTTCATGATGAGCTATGAGCTATGAGCGAGGGAGCGAGGAGGAAGAGATCTTCGGGGCGGGGGGGGGCAAAAAAAGGTACTTTCTGGATGTGAGGCCGGGTTCCAGTCCATGCTTCCTACTTAAGTATCACGAATCACGAGAGAGAGAGAGAGCACTACACTGACTCGCTCCTGTCTGCCTGCTCAAGAAGTGTTCTACCTTCTACACCAGCTGCAACCTCATTGCGTCGCTGTTGTGCTTATTGATTCGGGTAGAGAAGGAATAAAGCATCAAATCAACTGCGGCCTTGCATTCCAAAGGCAAGACCAGACTACGATATGAAGAAAAGGTAGGTATGGTACTTTTGTACTTCAGACAATAACAAACGAAGAAGGTGTGTCACTTATTGGAGTCCAGAATCATAGCGATGCTGTCCCCTCTCTGATTGGTATTCTGAACACGTATTCTTTTGAAATCTACGTGGCATTAAATTCATCGATGATGGTGCTATTCTCTCCAACATTAATGCATGAAAGATATACAAGTACCGAGTTACAGGCCAAGTAGAGCAAAGAACGAGACTCAGAAACCAAAGTAGCATATGCTTCATAATATTTTCACTACACTTCATCTTTCATTTGCATTCTAACTAACCGCTTGATCATACATTTTCAACTCAGTAGCACGATTTCCTACGAATGTTTGTGGGAAAGGGAACATCCAAATCATCGTCATCTGAAGAGACAGAAGCTGCTTCAGAGTTCTTTCTCAATCCAACAGAGCTCAGAAACCTTTTCGTAAGTGACCGACTAACCGGGCGTTCCGCTAATGAGGCATGTTTCTCTATTATACGCCGCTTCTCCAATACGTAATCTGACTGTCTTCTCCCGATTCTACGCCGGGGCTCGTCCTCTACTGTCGTGCGGGAAGCTTTACATTGAGATCTGCCACTACTGTATCCGCCTTTTTCATCTTCGAGCGGGACTAGCTTGGTCAAGTCGGCGTCGAACCAGGAGCTTCTCTTTTTCCTGCCGTGCTGCTTCCTCTCTGAAAATGTGATGATCGTAGGTTGATCCGATGGTTTTTCACACTCTTCCGAGCGTGTGGATGAACCTGATAGCCGTGTTGTTGCTGCTGTATCCTTTCTATCGAAGAATGCTGGTGGATGCGTGCTGGTGTCGTTCACAACATCATCTCCCCAATCGATAGTTTCCCACAAGTCTTCACTCATGATGATCGTACAATTGTTTGTGCTGAAAAATATTATATTATTACGAGTGTGCCTCTTTGACATTGTGAGAAGAAGGGAGGGGCTTAGGTTAGTTGACACGGCCATGAATACGGGATTGTTGTCAAAAAATGGTAAACGCTGCATGCAGCATGCGGCTGTAGGTATGTGAAGGTTGAAGGGAACCCGTGACCTACCTACCTATCTACTTTTATGACACGTCCAGCGAGCGTCAAGAAGTATTGTAAGCGTCAACTAACGTCAAACAACCTCCTACCTACGATACGATACGATTAAACCAGTACCTACATTCTTAAAAGTATGTTGTATGTAGAGAGAGAAAGCCTGTATCGTATGGTACGTAAACGTACCTAGGTATCGTACTTATGGTATAGTATTTACCTGTAGGTACTACTTACCTGGTACGATACACCAGGCGGGCCAAGGCGCTTATTAGGGTTATCCTGATAGAACACGAGACACTACCAAGAGAAGTGTTCTTCTCAGGACAATTGTATGAGGTCGTCGTTGGCGATACTAAACTAATTCCGACGTTAATTCGCCAAAGAAAACAAGTCTTTCCGACAAATGGATTGTATTGCAACCGAAGTAGGAGTATTTCACTCCAATTAACCAGCACGTCGAAATGATAATTAGGTGCGACTCCCAATTAGCATCATCAACCCCAAACCACACAAATTATTTGACACACATGGCTGGACACGAGAGGATAGGGCCTCTTATGTTGTAGCAATAGTTCGGAACACCAACGAATTCGTCAGACAAAAACTTTGCTAAACGCTTCCCCGCTCGCTTGCGGAAGAAGAGTTTCCATTGCGATGATGCTATGTCCACTTGGCTTCGGTGTTACTTCTTAGGAGTACTTATGTGGCACGCATGCCGGAAGATGTATGCCGTGAGCATTGAGCCACCGACATCGACGTAGTAACACATTCTCCTCAGGTTCTCTTGTTGAATTTAATATCCAATTGAAATTGAAAATGAACCGCAGCAGCAGGCGAGATCAGCATGGCTACTACTGGACGGAGATGGAGGAGCCGCCCGTTGACTCTTACGCCTACACATTAACATCCAACGAAAATGAATGTAAATTCACTTCCAACGAGACTGACAATAAATTCACATTCAACGAGTGTGATAATAAATTCACATACAACGTGAGTGATAAATTCACATCTAACAAGAGTGAATCTAACAACATCACCATGTCGTCAAATTTCCCATTGTCACCGATTGCGTCCAAAAGCTCATCATCATTTGTTGAGCGTTCAATCCAGCAGAAGGAGGAAAGTTTGATCTCACCATTGGAAATCTCGAATTTCGATTGGGAAACAGCTGCTGCCGCTTCAATGCCCAAAAGCCATGCCAACGGTTATTATCATGGGGACGGGGTGCAACATTCTGATGCCTGGATGCCACTACCAATTTTTAGTAGCAGTGCATCTGTCCCCCGTAGAGCTTCGTGTCCTGGAACGATGCAGCAGTCATTTACAGGCCATGTGGATGTTTTCTCGCAGCATATACCTCAACCCCAACCTTCGGGGGCTGCTGCGTTTGCGGACCATGTGGATGTTTTCTCGCAGCATATACCTCATCCCCAACCTTCGGGGACTGCTGCGTTTGCGGACCATGTGGATGTTTTCTCGCAGCATATACCTCATCCCCAACCTTCGGGGACTGCTGCGTTTGCGGACCATGTGGATGTTTTCTCGCAGCATATACCTCATCCCCAACCTCCGGAAGCTGCTGCTGCGGTGGAACAATTGCCCCCTCGTAAGAACGCTCCTCCTCGATGCAGAAGGTCCACCGTCGACAAGGCGCCTCCTGCATCCATGATTTCTTCACCGCTTGCCGCCAACGCCATGCAGCGTAATGTGGCGGGTACAGCAAATGATAAGTCAGCATCGCCAAACAGTGAAGAAATATTTTCCTTTTCTGACCTTAAGTCTGGTTCGATTCGCCCGGACTTTCCTTCTTCGCAAGCTGCCTTCCATGATAAGCAGCTGTCCTTTGAAGAAAACCAAGTTTGCTGTGACCAAAGTATTACCCATCCCACGACGCTGTCTATTTCTTCGGATGAAAAGTTCCTTGACCCTGTACAAAACTTCCTTCGATCTGCGTGCATTGAGGTCTTCGTTGCCAGTGATCAAAACCCAGGTCGTGGGGCTAAACCCCATCAACTTGGTCAGGTGGGATTGAGATGTGGGCATTGTAAGCATGTTCACAGAAGCAAGAGAGCCAAGCAGGCTGTCTCGTACCCCTCAAAAACGACCAATATCTTCGAGTCTGTGAGGAATTTCCAACGAACCCACTTTGAGGCTTGTGTGTACATTCCTGATGAGCTCAAAACGAGATACAAGAAGTTGATACTTGAAGTGTACAGGAAAATCCAACAGAAATACATCAAGGCCTACTATGCTGAGGCAGCGTGCGAGATTGGTTTGGTGGACACTCCTCATGGTATCATTTTTGGAGCACCTCCCAATCTAAGTGGAAAACCCTCAAAGAAGCTCCTCGCTATCATGAAGATGGCTGAAAATCCTGCCGCATCAGCACATTTGGAAGAACTTATCTTTCCCAAGGTTGATCGACAATTTGAGAATTTGAAGTTTTCTCATCTTTGCTCCGAAAGCACACGCCAAGTTATTGCCTTTCTTCGCCAGCAAAAATCAGTCTTCGTATATCCCTCGGATTTCCCAACTATCAGCGACTTCCGCTTTGTCTTGTTTCATCAATTCGATCCATGTCGCCCTCCCAGCACAGCATTGAATCGACGTAAGAATAGACCCGAAAAGTGGGATACTCTTTCCGGCCTTTGCTGTCGTTACTGCGCTAGAGCACATCCGGGCGAGCGTAGTCATAGGGGAATGTACTTCCCCCTCGACCTCGAGTCGCTTCATGACTCTAGTTTGTCCCATAACCTGACGGTCCACCTTACGACTTGTCAGCACGCCCCATTTGAAATCAAGGAGGCGTTGGAAGAATTACAGAGGTTGGCAGCGGAAATTGGTGTAACAACTAAGAGAGGAAGCAAGAAAATCTTCTTGCAGAAACTCTGGGAAAGAATGGCAAATTACTATCCAGGTCGTTGATTATTGGGAGGGAGTGGTGTTTTTTTGTGTAATAACAATTTTTTAACGTGCCGAGGCTGAGAGTGTATCGGTAGAGTAAATTACTTAGATGAATGGCCATGATCACTACTTGTGCATCGACAATCTTGAATCTTCTTGATTAACTTTTCTACCACGAGAAGCAATCAATTCTACTTGATCTGAAGAAATGTTTGCTCTATTTTGTGAGTGACATGACAGGACGCCAAAGAGAATTTTTACGTTGAAAGGCTGCTATTATGTTCTGTATTCTATCAAGAAATGTAAACATCTTGATCCTCGGCATCTTGCATCTTTTCCTCGTACTACCTTTCTTCGTCATTACCGCTTGGGACGAATGAAAGACGTCCACACGCTTGGCAGAAGAAACGCATGGCAACAGGAGCGGTGTACAAGGCACAATTGCAGCTAGCGCACAACACTGCCTTAAGCTGTTGCGTAGGATATGACAGTGCAACATAGTACGCAGTTGTGACGTGTCTTTCTAAGCTGTTTCCACTAGAAGAGCGTTTTCCAGTTGTGCTGCCCTGTGCTTCTCGTTGTACTTGACTCGATCGTTTCTCTTCGGTTGCTGTTTGAGCGGAAAGCATTTTATCAGGAGAAGTAGCAGCAGCAGCAGTATCGCCCTCTGCGTCTATGTCCATGCCCATGCCTTGGTGATCCACCGCCTCACCTTGGCGGAAGGCAGCGAGCTGCGGATTGGTTGGAATGAAATCGTCCCGGTCAACACCCGATCTATTCATGTTGACGAGTCGCTGACTCGCCATCCATGCATGCAGATAGGCCGGTTCTCTCCTGGCCCTGTGACTGTGAGGGTCATAGTCACCCATAATGTTGCGAGAAGTTGTCTCCCTCCATTGGGGATGATCGGCTGCACACATGAAGCCTGTTGTTTGTCGGGAAAAACGCTGCTGCGGCTGCTGCTGATCCCTCGGCACCGAAGACGAAGCTGCTGCTGATAATTCTGGAGGCACACCTACTTGCGGCTCCTCCACTTCAGTGCTATCCCGGTTCATATCTTCTCCTTGTTGAGGCTGCTGTTGTCGCTGCCTCTGTTCAGCCAACAATCTCTGCCGGCGATCGAAGTAGGCCAGATTTCTACGCTCCCAAATGATCATTAGTTCATCCTCTGATAAACCGTCATATCGGGGGTTCGGGCATCCAGAGTCGATACAGTCGCTGTCGTCATCGGAAGAGTCCTTACTACTCCTAATGGACGTTGAGGGTGAGATGGAGCGCGAACTTGCCCACATTGTTGTTGCTTGGTTGCTGCTATTGTGAGGTCGTGAATAAGAGATGATGTTGAGCGATTAATTGAAAGGAAGTTATTACATACTCCTCTAGAGACCAAATAATGTTGCTGTTGCTGAACGAAGGTTGAAAACAAGTAGTATCTGTTGCTGAAGGTTGAAGTAGTGTACTATTCCTATCGCACAATCGCTATTTTGTAGGTAGAGGGACGTTACCGACAGCTGTCACATAAAAATACAAGTAAAGGAACCGGGTTCTCTTCATTCTTACGTAAATGGTTGAATTTTAGGCCTTCGGAAAGTGGGCTGACCTAGCCGATTTGTCGGGGATTTTCCACCACGCACTCCAGCCCCTTATTTAAGGGCTGGCTACCACAGGCCTCCGGGACTTTTCAGCCTCGATGAAGCGGGGGGGGCCGCCCGTCCCCGCTACTTATCCAAAGGCCTACATATTGAATTTACCCTTCTGGATACTCCTAATTGTTGCTTACTTAGGGGTTCGCACCATAATACGCACGGACACTCGTATCTATCTAAGTACTTATTACAGTCAGTCCATCTCTAAGTATTGCCCGCAGGTATGTATGTACCTCTCTCTCTAGAGGTAAGTACATAGAGAGAGAGGTGCGTGATGACCGAAACAGCAGTTACATAAGGTTATGGTATCTATGTATGTGTACATACATCACGTACTTACTCCTCCGAAAGAAGGGACCCAAAGATGCTTGCCGTGGTGCTTTTGATTGTTTCTTAGCAACTCTACTGCGCTCCTGTTGTCGGTTGTGGGCGATTCCATCAGTAACATGGGAAGATACTCCATCATACTCACCATCACAATCCAATTTCTTCAACTTCCCTACAATTCTTGACATTTCAGCAGCCAACTCATCAATTATTTCAGTTGTGACGGGAGTCAAGTCTCCCTCTTGCATCTCAACATCAGTGCAGCACATGCAGGAAGACTCATTGTCGTTTTACTTTTATAATTCGTTTCAGGTATTATGTAATGCCTGTCGGTCATGGTGATTATGTGTGGCTGTGTGGCTGCGGCTGCGCGGCTCTTGGCTCTTCTCTCTTCTCCTCCCTCGGGGAGAAAAGGGGAAGCCAGCTAACGAGAAGGGTGTGCACGGATTCCGAAGCGGGCAAGTTTTGAGGGTTAGAGTGATGTTCCATCCTGTTCCATCACTAATAACCCTTACTTCTGTATTCATGTAATGCTTCTAAGTAGAGAGTTAAACTGCCACTATTTCCTGTGAGACAAATATGCTTCCAATAGAAATCCAGAGGAGCTATTGAAACCTTGTACACTTGCTCCCCTGCGTCGACTCGCATTCAATTGCGCCCTCACTCCTTTGGCAACTACTTTTCCTATTTCCGTCCCAAATTGGTCAAACGAGTTGATGCCCCAAATAAACCCTTGCACGACAGTGCGATGTTCGTATATGGCCAATAATTGTCCAACTGCAAACGCATCAAGCTTCGTCATAAGAATTGACGAAGAAGGCCGATTGCCAGGAAACACTTTGTGTTGCCGCAAATTCTCGGGCACATCTTCTTGGACCAAATCGCTAAGGCTCTTTCCATATGCTAACGCATCTGGCTGAGCGAAGAAATTGGACATGAGCTTATCATGACCACTGATATTTACCTCGCCATCCCAACCATCCAACGATCCTGTGTCACTGGTGGTGTATTCTTCGTCGATACTAGACTGACTCTCCATAAACCCAATGAAGTCAGCTGGGACGGTACGTCCTTGATGCAACAGTTGATAAAAACTATGTTGCCCATTGCTACCTGCCTCACCGAAATCAATCTCTCCAGCTTGAAATGACAATGGCATACCAGCAGCTGTAACTCTCTTGCCATTGCTCTCCATGTCAAACTTCTGCACGAGGGACGGAAATTTACGTAGTGCATGGGAGTAGGGAAGCAACGCTCGAGTATGATATCCCATAAAAGTTGAATTCCAAACACCCAAAAGTCCCAATAGGACGGGGATATTTCCACCCAGTGGAGCATCAAAGAAATGCTCATCAATATCGTGACCCCCAGCTAGAAAACTCTTCATTACATCAAAAGAAAAATGCAACGATAACGGCAGCATTCCAGCCGCAGACCAAACAGAGAAACGTCCTCCTACCCAATCCCAAATTGGAAATATGTTGTCTTTGTGAATACCAAAAGCTTCCGCCGCGCCGACATCCAATGTAACAGCACAAAAGTGCTTAGTAATGATTTGCATATCTCTCAGATCATCATCGTCAACGTCACTTTTAGTAGATAAGTGTTTCATCAGCCATTTCCGAGCCATGTTTGCGTTTTGTAAAGTTTCTGACGTATTGAATGACTTGCTTGTAACAACAATCAATGTTTCCTCTGGACTCAAGTCCTTCGTGTTCAAATCAAAATCCACCGGATCAACATTGGCAACAAAACGTATTGTTCTGTCTCCCTTTCCCGCCGCCTCTGCTGCAAAGGCATCCCCACGAAGTGCTTCATAAACTGCCTGTGGTCCGGCAAAACTCCCCCCAATGCCAATACACAAAATGTTTTTAATTTCTTTGCCTGTACAACCACGAATGTTTCCCCGTCTCCGTTCCTCTGCAAACTTTTCAATCCGATCTAAAACAGAGTGAACATCCCCCAATATCGCATTGCCTCGAGGATGACGTGATTGAAAGTCATATCCCCTCGGCATACGAAGGACGTGATGCATAACCGCCGTCCGTTCTGTAAAATTAATATTATATCCAGAGCGCATTTCATTCATTCGTTCCGTGAGCCCCATCCGATCCGCTAGATCAAATAACAACTCCATGGTTTCACCGGTAACATGCTGCCGACTAAAGTCTAATATTATCCGACGCTGAGCACCGCTGCTTTTCGTGCGTAGAGGACCCGGCAACAACACTGGAGTGGTGGTGTCCACTGATGTGGTGTTTTGTCCCTGTTCAAATTCTTGTGTGGTGACATGCACCGCCATTAAAGATAGGCAGCGATTACTGTCGGATAATAAGTGTCGGAGGTGAAGTTTGGGATCATTGCGGAATGTAGATGCTGCGAATTGTAGGGCGGTAAATTGTGGAACGTCGGTGCATTTGAGTAATGGTGGAGTTATGTTGCGAGAGTCGTTTCCGTCAAACATGTTGCTGCTGTTCTGAACCCTCCTCTCGGTAGGAATAATAATTCGATCCAATGGCTATCTCTTTGTGTCCTTTTAGCTAACGGTAGCAAGCTGCAAGTTGCAAGTGGTTTAGTTCGCTCATGGCTCATGGAGGTGGATCTTGCTGTCGGCTTACTGGGACACCTCACCAATGGGGATCTCTCGTCTCGAGGACTCTCGACTCTCGATGATGATGCATAATAACTGGTTGTTGTTGATAGGAGGAGATTGGAGCGTTGATCTAAAAGACAGAGACTAACAGCAGTAGATGCAACAACCGATGAGCTGTAGAAGGATCATCCATAATACAATGCGGTTAAGTCTAAAGACGATCGTTTACGCCACTTCAATGTTATGCCCTGCACCAACAACATCAGCGTTAAGCATCACAAGCAGGACGTTGGCTCAAGATGGACATCATCCAAATGCATCCTTCACTGAAAAGTCTGCCTCTTCAGTGTCGTTGGCACACATGGCATCGTCGCCAGAGCGATTTGCAGCGTCACAAAATATGACCATAGAACAGGTAGATGAAGCCATCAACGCTCGCAAGATGGCGTCTACAACACTCAATGAGCAACTAATAGCAATTGAAATAGACAAGAAAAACAACATGACAGCTGCAGAAATTGGGAGACGAAAGCATCAGATGATATGTCAACATCGTTTCAATCACTTTAGAAATGCGTTCGTTTGTAAGAAGTGTTGGACGTTTACACCCATTTGTGTTTGTCACCTATTTGATGCGGATGTCAAAGCTCAATTGCCAAAAGGGGTGGCGAAACTCATTGTTTGGACACACCATGATGAATATGGACGGACATCCAATACAGGATCTCTGCTGCCCCTAGGATTGCACGACTGTCAGATTTTAATGAAGGGGTTGCTTGAGCATGAGCAGATCTTAAACGAAATATTGTGCAGAAAGGACGTGACACCTGTCGTTCTTTGGCCAGATAAAAAGGGGAAACGTGCGTCAACAACAATTGCAAATCTCAAGAGCGAAATTGCAGAAACTTCATCGAGCACTTGGAACGAGGGCAATGATAACGGAGGAATCGTTCTCGTCTCTATAGAAGGAACTTGGAATACTGCTCGAAAAATGGTGAATAAACTTCCACCTCATGTGCTGCGTCTTGATCTAAGTGAAGAGATACGACTCAATTTTACAGCACCTGAAATGAATGAAGGGATCTTCATTGACAACTGTATCACTACTGCCAGTGGCAGTTCTCCGTCACCGTCTGCTCCTTCGCTGCTGTCACCACTTCGTCGTCAAGGAAAGGGTGCTAAACAAGATTGTGTCTCGACATTAGAAGCAACAATAGTAGCGTTGTTAGCACTGGGTTTATCTGTAGATGAAGCTTCATTTATTCTCAACTGTGCAAGGACAAAAGTGAAGAGAATACAAGAATATACTGGCAAAACCTATCCACGTGACTAAGTGTATAAAGAGGTGACAGTGTATAAAGAGGTGACTGTTATGTTGTATTATTCATGAAAATCAAACTCCTTGTTGCTGTCATCTGCTTGGAGAAGCATCCAATACTTCGCCCACCAGCCACTCTCGTCGAAACTTTTCTCGAGGAATCCAACTTTATACCCTGTCAGTGCTTCGACACTGGATGTGTGACTGATGCTATCGGCAAGACTGCACGCGAATGAGTTAGTTTCGATACTGATCATTACTCGACCAGTTTGCATGCTATTGGGAACTGCACCCCATCCGACGCACATAAGAACCCCACCAGGGTGTAGGACAGCGTTGTTGGTATCATATTCAATTGTATGAATGACATGACAGGGGGACCCGCCTTCGACCATGCTGGTTGATTTTATTTGAATTGATTCGTTTGTTGCATTGATCAAGCCAGCGACAACGCAACGTCGTGATGACAAGCCGTAGAAAAGCTGAGTGAAAGAGTTTATGATCCGCCATGCCTCTTGGTCTAGATCGTGAAAATAATGCGGCATGAAGCTGCCTAAAAGATTAATGCGATCGTGACAACTCTGAATGATGCCCTCTTCGTCATCCAATACCTCCAACTCCACTGGAATATTGAGGCTTCCAAAAATATACCCACTTTGATCGCCTTTGATACCTTGTAAATCTGAAAAGGAAGTCCCAACCAGGCTTGATTGATCCAACTTCAATGTCAAGAGTTGACGAAGGGAAGAAAGATCATTCTGTCTCATTCTGATCAAATGCGATTGAGTCCCCTGTGTGCCAAAGACGTCAATTTTCATACCACTATGACCAGCTTCAAAATAAGCAATTTCTCCCCAGCTGATACACTTTGGCTCGACCGATTCGTTCTCGATTATCCAGAGATACTTGTCGCTTGCAATGATGAGGTGATGACGAGTTAGGATATGGCCAAGATAGACATCATCCACTGTCTCTCCTTTTGTTACTTGTTGTTGAATTTTCGCCGACATTTCATCATAGCAAACGAGCTTGGTTTTAGTGTCAGACTTGGTGGGGGCAGTTGGGAGTGCTCGGCGCAACCTCTTGTTGTTTTTCAAAGAGGTTGTCGTAGTCGCCTCTAAACCATGATTCATTACGACAACTGCCGCGTCGCCCAAGCCAACAACTGGTTTTACCAGTGCACCAAAGATGCCTAAACCAGCACCAATGACTAAACCAGACGCACCTTGTCTTGAAAAGTGAACTCTCGGCTGAGCTATGATCCCAGACGCAGCAGATTGGAAGCCTCTAGCGACAGTAGTTCCGGCAATCGCAAGCGTATCGTGCACTGTCCGTTGATCTGATTTGGTGTACATCAACTGCTTTTGGTAAAGATTTCGTTCCCCTATGAAGGTCTCGTCTGAAGTAAGAGTAGCAAGATTGTCACTTAAGAGGTATGTCACGTCGGCTGCTCCACGAACGAAAGCAACAACAACTCCTCGAGCCAATGAAAATGTACCAGCTTCTAATCCCGTCAAGAATTCCTCTGGACCGTGCACAAGTCCTTGGATCGGCTCATAGAAGAAGTCTTTGACACCAGAGCCTACATTGCTGAGAAAATCGGCTGGGACTCGTAGAACATTCAAACTACCCAGAATAGAAAACATCTGGTTCGAAAGCTGTGACGAGTAATGCGTCCCGATAATTCCAACAAGACTAGAAGACGATTCAAAAGCATTGCTCACGATAAAAGACGTAAATATGATCGGAGCGTTTGTAATCGACGCCATATCCCGTAGGAAGTGGATCGCAATAAAATCTGCGGTGACTGAATCCACGTCCTCTGCTACCTGCTGAGTATAGGTTAGGAAGAAACGGATTGGATGGATGTGCAAATGCTCCAAGCAGATTCTTCCTGTGTTTGCAGCGTAAGCCATCTTTTCTATTTCGTGCGATGCTTTAACTCTAACACGGGAGTATCTAGCTGATAGCTTCGAAGTGAGAGCCTCCGTCCAGTTCTCGTTTATGTTATCCTCGCGAGATTGATGAAGAGGGTGTAGGAATCGCGATATTGTTGCCGCGGTCCTGCAAAGCGTCGGCATTGAGTCAGCTGTGTGATTGCAAAACGATGATTCAACAAACCAATGTGAAAATAACTTACTTTCGATCGAGTCTAATGTCAAGGTCAAGGAGCTTGAATGCAGCATAACTCAACACCATCGTCGCATCATCATCCTGTAACCTTCGAACCAAGGTAATGTGTAGCAATTCTTCTTCTTTCAATTTACTCGACAGCTGGAAGGATGAGCATCAATACAAATGTCAGAGGAATGAAATGAATACTTAACGCAAAGCACAGAGAACACCTTTTACTCACGAGAACTCGATGGTTTGTATCAAAGATGAAGTTGTCAACTTGAAATCTCGCCAGCTTCGCTTCCAGTTCGTGAAAGCCCTCCCTGGATTGGGCAAGAGCCACTTTCCAATCCTCGATATTTACAAGGAAAATCTCCCGGGCCGAGTCAACGTGAGAGGCATTGTCTATCACACTCACTGAAATTCCAGGAAGATCAACCTTGAGGGAGAAGGCAACAAAGTCTTCGATACCTGCTGCAAAATCATCATAGCTAACAACCTCATCATCGCAGCTAAATAAGATAACCTTTGTCGATTTATCTGCTTGTACCGTGCAACTCAATTCCTTCCCATTTGATATTACACACCTAGTGCTAAATCCAACCATATCGACCTCAACGTTATTCGCACGTTGCAAAAGTAAATCGCTCTGATTTACACTCCATTGTAAAATATGAGATTTCTCTGGGTTACAGAAGCCAAAAACTTTTGATTCACCTGGTCCCAGTGTCCACACAAAATCATTACGGATCTCGTCGTCATAATGGTGCGAATCAAAACCCGTTCCACACTGTAGAAAGTTGTCAACAAAAGATAAACTTTGAGTTTGCTGCAAGACTTGGTGGTCAGTGTTTGGAGAGAGTTGTTGAGCACAAAATATTGTTTTTCGCGATGTATTTTTGAGAAGATAGAGCGGATTTCGTTCCTTATTTGACTCCCAAATCACAACGACCACCGCCGAATCTTGCTTCTTCGAGGCCAAACGGACTTCGCATTGAACCACCAAAGTCCATTCTCCTGCAGTGGGGATCCTAATTGATGTAATTCCAATCTTATCAAGCTCAATCCCCCCTAGCGTCCACATTTCATTGGCAGGATCAACTGCGAAGCGAATTTTGGTTGGTAGCTGCGAATCTAAGCCACTGATATGCACACACGATTGTTTGGAAATGTGCGTGTTGAACCCCAGCGCGCCTTCTTGTGCAATGTAAACATCCTCTCCGATCAGATTCACCACCTGGTATCGTGGGTAAAATGCAATAATACTTGTGCGAGAAAATAGAGACGGGCATGTTGTGACATTGTAAGCCAGCTCAAATCGTTTTGATTTTGAGTCCTCAACAGAGATCGCAGTTTTGACCGACTCGGGCATCGGTTTGTCTACATCAATAGAGGACGACCAATTCGACGATGAATCATCACCGCCTACTGAAAACGAAATTGTTTTCTCGGCGGAGAAAAATAGAGTCATCCCACTCATTCCTATGCTCCATTCATGACCATCTGCCTCCATTTCTGACTCTGGAACATCTTTTTGTAGATTTCTGGGCAGATAAGATTTTCGAAGAGATTCTTGTTCTAGCTGCGATCCTACTTTGGTTCCACAGGCGAAGTTTAGCCCTAAAGCAGTCTTGTCAATTATCCAGTATTGTGCATAAAATCTTATCACCGGAACAGGACCAGGATCAACACTCATGATCAACTGGAGCTGTGGCCCACCATTGCACACATGTTCAAGCTTTAAAACTGTTTTCATCTCGTTAGCATGTAAATCATCGTTGGAAGTTTCGTAAAGTGTATGCTGAGATTTCTCTGTGGGCAGCCATGTATTTGTGTTGGACTCGCGATTAATAATCATACTCCACCTAGACCACTGGTAGCCTGGAACCTTAATTGATAGGTGGGGTCTCCTTCGGCAATCAATATAGCAATGCGTGTCAGTTCCTGTGTCGACTGTTATTTCTTCTGTCTCCTCAATATTGCCCCTCCTAAGCTCTCCTAATTGTATTTGCAACTGGCAGGGCAGCAAATTGAGAAGGGTCAGCACCGGCTGAATGATGATATCTACAGCTCCTTTCTCACTTCGAAGGTGCAGCAGGAAATGATGAGTCTTCATAGACAGGTCGCAGCGGAACGATGTGCGGATTATTCTATTTGAGGTAAATCCTGTAGGGATTATCATGATTGATTCTGATATTTCATCTTCGCTAGTGCGGGACGTAGAAGAGGCCAATCTTATAAAAGATATAGCCGAGTGAAGCAATGGAACGCAAAGTGTTTGTGCTGGTGCTACGCTACCAAGCAAGATTTGTTTGTCTTGCGAGTGAGGATGGCTCCAAATTGAAAGCGACAGTGAAGTTTCATTAACGACTCTGAAGCGACTCCTTGCCTTCAAAGTAGTTCTTCCAGATTCTTTGAAGCTTTCTAGGACCATGTAAAAGTTGGTCAACGCCCTCGATGCTTTAGGCTTTCTCACTGCTCTCGTTCTAGTCCACCGTCTTCTTCGACATGTATCACCCCTGAGGTATCCCCGACGAGTCTGATTGAATGCATCAAAATACGTTGCATATTCCCAGCCATCTGCATCAGTTGCTTCTCCAATTTCAACCTCCCAGTCATTAATCCAGATCCAACTACTATCAGGTAATTCTAATGAATTTCTTGTCCGTTCAATCGTGCAAGTTGTGTCTGACCACTCTGGGACATCGCCCTCAAGATGATATGGAGGCAGCCATCTTCTCTCATTCACAGATACTATTGCCGGAGACCATACCCTAGAATCGAGCAGATCTTGGCCTTTTTCAATATCATATACATCACTAATGTCAGGGATGAGTCTCTTGTTTTCCATGACAAATTCCATCACGGGTTCCATATCAAAAGACTCGTAGGATCCCATACGGAACATCGACTGGCTTGATTCAGACGCCAACTTCGCCAACGATATGCTGCAACAGGTGTGATCGATCTCATCTGAAACAAGGGTGAGCACATAGTTTCTGTAGGAAGAATCAATCGAGCACGTTTCGCCAGGGGAGACAACTATGCCGTCGATCATCTCAGAGTGAACCAATTCAGCTCTATTATGGATCAGTCTCACTTCCAGGCCGGTCTCATTTGTGAAGTAAAAGCATTTGCCACCGCTACTTTGTTTGTAGTCACCAAGCGAAATATTCTTAACTTGCTCGATACTCGCAATTTCTTGTACCATAATAGCTGAGCAATTGGTGCGAATCACATCACTACTAGACACCGAAACCATTATTTCAGATGGCATCATTTCCATGGTAACGAGAAATTCATTTGAATCCATCAGATCGTCCCATTCTGATGCGCAAGGGTTGAAAATTTTTACTCCAAGTTGCAAACTCAGATCGACAAGAAAAGCGGCACAACCTTCGACGTTGACTTTCACTTGATTGGCATAGACGTCTAGAAACTGACGCACATCATGCTTTGGCTTAAATGAACGCATTATCACAAATGAAAATGAATGCAGTTCTGCTCTGACACTTGTAGCAATGCCTGATCCCCTTTTCTTCGCATGTATGAATGGCGATAGTTTCTTTCGAATATCCCTCCTTGAAACAAGATTGAGCTTCTCCAATACCTTCCGTGTTACGCTGGTAATGACCTGAATATCATGTGGTACGACAGAGATCCTCAAAGACTCTATATCAAAGGAGAAATCTTGGGAAGTAGCACGGCCTTCTCTCTCAGTCTTATGCACCACTCGCACATCGGCACTCGTAGGCGCAACTAGCATGGGAGATTTGTTAGTCAATTCGACACGGTCAAACGATTTGTTGATCGAAGCCGCAAAGTCATTTACGCTCAAATGTTGCGTTCTTGATCCGGTACCATCTTCGTTTTCGATACTCTGACCAATGAATGATGCCTTCGTGAGAAATTGAATAACGTAGTCACTACGTTGAGAGTTACGATGGAAGTTGAAGTCAGACGCAGGGCGGCCTAGCAGGATTGTGGCATCTTTCATTGCCACCCTGAAAAGAAGAGAGGAATCCGTGCTGCTGTTGTTGTCGCTAGTTCTGTTGGTACCACTTGCTCTGGCGATGCGCCCGCCCGTGTGCACTCGCCGCTCCATCTCTCTCGATATCAAAATTCCACACTCAAAAATTCTTTTTACTGCTCCTGCACAGTCCTGGATTGATGTGGGCGTAATTTTCATGATGGAAGGCATAACATCAACCTCAATTTCGTCTCCATGATTTTCCCCATCGTGAAAGTGGCATCCTTGAATTAAATCAGACGCGACAAATGCCAAATTCGTAGGCTCTAATGCTGGTGAGCCCGGGAAGAATGATAATGAACTTGGTGTGCGGAGAGGAGTTTTGTGTAAACCAGATCTTGCTTTGTTGCGATTCGGCGTACTTGGAGCTTCATGGGAGGTAGAATCAAACCCGTCAACTCGGTCAGAGGCTGAAGATATTGATGCAAATATTTGTTCAGCACCTGATTTAAGTCTTCTGGTTCCTCGTTCCGCTTCTGCAAGTTGCACATTTGCATCACTGATGGAGAAACGGGAAAATGACTTCATCCCCATGCTTCGCTTGTGAATCCTAATACAGCGAATACATACAAGATAACTGCGGTTCCGCGTGTAACCCCCATCCAATGGTAACGATTCCGCTGCTGAATAGCTTTCTAAGAGCATCTCCACTGACTCTACGAATATGCGGAGATCTGTGGCATGTGATTGCAAAGTTGAAGTAGCGTTTGTTTTTTGTCTCGCAGAGTAAAGGTTTGCTTTGGCGAGCACCCCAGATTCTGTAATCTGTCGCATTCTTGACACCCCCGAAGCGAGCAATCGCCCCAGGGCTTTCGCCAACTTTTCAGCGTCTATGAGATTCAAGTGAATCGCCCCAACCATCACAGATAGTTTTCCAGCATTTATCCCGTCTGGAAGAGGTAAATTATCTTCAACATTGTCTTCAATGCCACCAGAGTGCCCACTTTGTCCATTGATGCGGATCTGGAATGGTTGAACAATGTTCACAAATTTCTTTTGCGCGCGGATTAGGAAGGTCAAATCATTTTTGTCCGACCTTTCACCTAACCCATAAATCTCTTGAGCAAGCATAATGTTGATATCCCCAACATCTACATCGATATCAGTCTGCATTGATTGTTTCGGCTTTGATACATTCATAGTCAGTCGTCCGGCATCGAGAAGAAGGGCTCCAGCTTTGAGCTCCCTGCTAACAGGTATCCACAATTTAGGAGCACTTACGTCAAGGCGAAGGGAGAAAGATGTCGGGTACAGCAAGGCAATTTGGGCCCTATGTGCACCCGGCGTCGTGGCATTCTTTAGTTGGCTGATGAACCGACTGAAGCTCATTACGCTTGCACTCCAATCTAAAATAAAACTAGCACATTCCTGATTCCACAGCACTGTCGCAGGATGTGCAGTCAGATCTAAAGAAAAATCTAACCCATCTGCTCTAGCAGCCACTCGACAGACGGAACTATGGCAAGAAAGAGATGCATTCAACCGCGACTGAGAGCCTGAGGGCTCGCAAATAGGAGCCTCCTTTAACTCACAGGACGACAAAGAGGGCGCAAAAAGACCAATGTCAGGGAATAAGCTCTCCTCCACTTCTACTGTCACAACCTTGCTTCTTGCTTCTGCTGAAGTCACATAGTCGAAAACATCGAATCTGGTTATATCAAACGTGATCTCGCTCTTTCCACTCCCCGAATCATACGAAGTCCCTTTAAAGTCAAGCCTTATTGACACGGCTTTCCTTTTGTTAGTTCTGTCGAGCAAACTCAGTCTCAAGCTGCATGAGTGCAGCTTGCATGTTGTATGAGTTGTTGGAACTGCTGTTAATGAAATATCATCATCCTCCAATAACGAAGGCACTCGTATTCTATCCTCATTCATTACAGAAGAGTCTCTTCTCGGGAGCGATGATGCAAATACATCATCTTCTGAGAAATGATACGAGTTCGTTGAGCCAGTAAGCGAGTTAAAAAGCCGGCGGCCCACGGAAGAGGAGGAGCGCCTGCGTGTGAAGCTTGACTTGATGGATTGTGTACTCTTTGGTAACGACTGAGATGCAAACCGACGAGCTACGACCCTTCGCAAGGCTAAAAGATGAAAGGAGATCAGAGTCTCAATAGGAAGCAAACTTTCGAGCTCAATAAGTTTCCTACTTTCTTCTGTTGTCAGTCCACCATGAAAGCCACTCTTTTCGCTTTCACAAAGAAGGTTTTTCATCACTAACTCAATGTAGGCTTTGCGACATTGAACAATTTGCTTTACATCCGTCCAGGATCTTGATGTAGGATTGTGTCTCACGCACGCGATGGCATACTGCCACCACAATCGTGGGGCTTGCGTTGGTGACTTTGTTGGCCTTTGATGGAGCATGGTATCAAATCTTTGCTGCGCAAGAACGGCATCCTTTAAACGCTGGTATTGCCGATACTGCTGCGGTGTCAGATTGACCTCAATGTTTGACGGTAGAATCTCCACGAAATGAAGAGAGTCGTCATCGTCCCCTTTGCAGAACGTTGTATGCATTGCTTGTGAAAAATTTGTACAGATAAAGTCATGTTCATCAATGGTAGAATCAGTGTCGAATGTTGTATCTTGACAGGAGAGAGACCTTTTCGCTTCCAACCCAGGATCACTCCTACTCGACATTTGCTGCATCACTTCGGCAACACGCTGCTGACTAACCGATGCTGGCAGCGTCAATCGTCCAGTAAACAAATCACTTTCCGAAATGAGAAATGATGGTCCATCATCCCAGTATATTGACATGTCTTGAATATCAATCTTCTTCCTCTTTGTGTCGCTGTTGTTTGATTCGTGCGTATCAATACTGTCAGATGATTCATCACGGGAGACATTCCGTGCAGTTAAACTCTTCAATTTAAGGCCGAAGGCAAATGCTCTTTCATCTGATATCTCGGGTCTCGTAGACGATATAGTATTGTCCTTGGATCGTTCCAACCCTCCCTCTGGCACTTCAAATCTAATGTGCACATCACTAACAGAAGAGACCAAATTGCCATATATTTTTGCCTTGAGTTTCCTCTTTAGTGCTGGAATACGGGCCTCCTTTTTCGTCTTCTTTGACGTTCCATTACTCCGCACAGAGTTACCAATAAGATCTTCATCATTATCAACTCCAATATCCTCTGACGAACTATACTGCCGCCTTCTCCCACTATAACTCAGAATATCCCCATTCTCTCCATTCCGTCCCTGCTTCTGTTGTTGCTGTTGCATCTGCATCCGCTGCTGCTGTTGTTGTTGTTCCTGATGATCCACCTCTCCAGGTATACGCCCCGAAAAGAAATTACGTTCCAACCTTGCCAACGCCGCCCGTTTCGCCCTTGTCCGTAACGACAGCGATGAATCCTCCACCCCTCCTCCACCACCTCCATAATAATACACCCGATTCGCCGTGGCAGGTAACAACGGAACACAAATTAAATGCACCCCCCTTACTTCCAAACTAGTCGGTTCACTCTCCAAATTAGTCCACGGGATGTTAATTTGCAATTGCCGTGCCCAACATGACAATACGCCAAATCCGGAAAGACCCACAGCACTGAGGATGTGACTCCCGATGAAATCTCCGTCAAGTTGGACATTGTCGAGTTTTATTTTCCCCTTGATTGTTGAGACTTTGAGTTTTTGTTTGGATATGTTGAGGATGTATTCTCCTACGAGATCTTCGAGGACTGTGCGTAATAGGGGAATATGTAGGAGGAAGGGATCATGGTTGAGTTTTGATTGAATAAGTAATGCTCATGGATTCTTTAATGAAGCTTGCATACGATACGAGATATCTACAAAAATAGAGGATCATTGTTCTCTCACCTGCTGAGATGTATTGTTTCACCATTTTTATTCTGCCACTCAGACCAACCGAATAATATCAGCAAAACTACCTCTCAATGCCATGCATATTAGTGTAATATCATTCATTCGTACCGACTGTTTTGGTAGGGCAACAAAGACACAACTCTTTTCAACGTTCTTTTCTGGATCTTTGCTTTGAGCTCAAGAAAGCTTCTCGCTTCTCGCACTGTGGAGGTGTGACATTTGCAAATCTCGCCTCATGAAATCACCCAAGCAAGCAACACGTGCAACATGTCATTTTTTCCCTCGTAGCTCCACCATCCAGCACCCTCCAGGATCCAGCACACCTGCACTTGATCTCTACTATTTGTCAACTGACTCTGCAGAAGATCATATTATTATTATTGTTATTATGGCAGCGACAGCTTCCACAGAGCCCGACGCCTCCGCTCAAAATCCAAGTCAAACAACCACCAACGACGATAACGATACACCTCTGCTAACAACGTCCACCTCCAACAAACGACCTCGAATTGAACAACAGCCCAGCCAAAACAATGACAAACACAGCAATGACGATATCGGAAGAGTAGTATCCAACGAGGGGGCAGCATCATGCACAATAGCACGAAAACAGCAGCAATCTTCTACGCCGGAAGTAATGGTGATTGATATTACTGACACTCCGGCTACGGCAGATAATAATTATGAATGTCAGAATAATGTCGATGCAGCAGTGCAAATCAAACGAGATCCGGTGGCAGCAGCATTGGCTCCTCAACACAACAACAATAATAATGATGATGTCGATGATGATTCAGAAGTTGAGGTAATTACACCATCTCGACTAAAAAAGCCGACGGGAGCAGAGAGCATGATGGCCATTCTTCAAGATAATGATGACGACGATGATGACATTCAAATCACATCCTCCACTCTAACAGCTCCCAATGTAGTCTTTCCCCACCATCGATATCTCTGCGGTGTTCATAAATTCACTCCATTATCCTTCATTGACAATTCCGCCAATGCCAAATTCTGTCCCAAGTGCTACTGTTTGGTATGTGACGTGCCTGCCTCCAAATGTACCATGTGGGAAAGGAATATGGGTAATCCTGCCGTTGGACCACATTGTCATGCGCATAATGGGGAAGAAAAGTGGGTTACTTTGTTAAAAGCCAAACGAGAGGCTGCTGCTGCTGCTGAATCGGCTAGTACTACAGCCTCTGTTGCTGTGGCTAGTAATCATCAACCACCATTACCCCGTAATCCATATCAAAGACAACCACAACAAGGAAGAACCAATGCAACAAACAACAATTCTACATATTCATCATCATCCAATCATCAACAAATTGAACAACTCATTCACAACGAATTTTTATCACGTCTAGCAGCAGCAACCAATACCAATGATGTCAACAACCATAATCAAAGTAAGGAAGAACGTGTGAGATCAAGAAAAGAAATGAGAATTCCGGAAGTTTTGGCGGAGAATTTTCAAAAGGCTTTGAAGATTCATGAAGAGGCTGATATTGGTGCTGGGGGTACTGCTACTTTTGCAGCAGATTCTTCTTTATCTGCAATGGTGGATTTGACATCGTCTCCTGCTGCTTCTGCCACAGCAGCTGCCACTTCTTCCAACTCATCATCCACCAACAAAAATACCCGATACAAAATGGAAGGTGACATCCCCACCCTCTCTCTAACCAACTTCTTCGTCATGGGGATCAAAATAGGTTGGCCATACCCCACAGTCATGTCACCCCAACGTCAAATGGCCTTCCATCTAATCAAGGCACTCAATTCCTCCAAACATGTCGTATTAGAAAGTCCCACCGGGACAGGGAAAAGTGCAGCGATTCTATGTTCCGTGTTGGCATGGCAGCGTCATCACTGGAAGAAGAGCGGTAGTGGGACGAATAAGGACAAGGTAAAGATTATTTATTGTTCGAGGACACATTCTCAAGTGGCTCAAATGGTTACTTCGTTGAAACAGACTCCGTATCGACCACGGATGGCTATTTTGGGTTCGAGGGAGAGATTGTGTATTCATCAAAGTATCAAGCCTCGTGGTGGTGGGAGTGGAGAGGAGGTGAAGGGTGTCAATGTGAATAATGAGTGTCGTATGAGAGTACGGAATACGGAAAAATCACGAAAGCATCAGCTTACCAATCCTACGTCCAATGGTCCATATGATGATGATGATCCTCCGGATGGACCGGGGGATGGAGACATGGGACAATCGCAGCAGCAGCAGCAACAACAACAGCAGGGCGAGGGAGGAGCTGTAGAGGGAGGAGAGACGGAGGAGAATTCGTTTTTGAGTAGATCAAAGACTTGTCCGCACTATCGTCAATTGAGTACTAGTCGAGTTGCCAATCTCATTCATTCGGCATTCGTCCCTTACAAGGGTGTCGATTGTTGTTCAATCGGTGGGAAAGAATCAAAGTTTGGTGCTCATGATATTGAAGACCTTGTGCAATTCGGTGTTGATCCAAATGTTCAACGTGGTATCGCATTGTATCGCAAGGAACCGACTGATAGTTTAGGACTGTCTTTGAAGAAGGGAGCAGGTAACAGGCGTGGATGCTACATCAATAAGGTGAAAGAGAATACCCCCGCCGCGATGAATGGATCACTCCAGGTCGAAGATAGAATTGTTCGCGTGAACGGGAATGATGTCTTCAATTCAGATCCTGCGCACGTTTCAACCATGATTAAGGGTATCAAGGAAGATCCTGTGGTTTTGGATGTAACTCGTGGTGGTTCGGGATCCTTGTCATCGAGGGGGGGAGATGGTGATTATTCGCCTCATGCGGCATGTCCCTATTATGTATCCCAGATGCTTTCTAAGGATGCTGAGATTGTTTTTGCGCCTTACAACTAGTGAGTCTGATTGTGTCTTTCTAGTATGCTTCGCATGTGCACTTTGATCAATCCGACTAACATCCTTTGCAATTGTTTGAATATTTTCATAGTGTGCTGGACCCAGCGATCCGTGACGCAATGGGTATCGAGCTTGCAAACACTGTTGTCGTTTTAGACGAAGCACACAACGTAGAAACTGTTCTTCGTGATGCTGGCAGTGGTCGTTTTGGAGAGATTGAGCTGTGTGACTTGATTGTGATGCTCAATAATTACGCCATCATAGAAAAGTCGACAGCAAATATGTTGGAATTAGAAGATAGTAATGTTGGAGAATCGGAGACAGCACATTTGTGTGAGGTTGCTCATGCATTGCTACTCTTCGTCGAAAAGATCGTTGACAAGCTGAGAGATGACAAAAAGTACTTTGAGAGTAATCCAGGAAAGAAAGGGGCAGCTCAGGTATTGCGTGAATGTGAAAAGTTTCACAAGTCGGATGACTCAGAGTTTGATATTTCATTTGATGGTCCGACAGGCCACGGACGCATGGGCAAGGCCGTTGGATGTCGTCCATTTTTTGATAAGTTGGGCTTGACAGAATCAGACTTTCTCAAACTAACTGTCTATGCCAATGCTTTCGAGAAGTTCCTTCGTGGACGTGACGGTAACGACGGGTCGACTGAAAGAGATCGAATATCCAACTTGCTGGATAGGTTACTGGAGCTGATAGGGAAGATGAATAGTGCAATCAACGAAAGCTGTCACTATTATGCTGCAGTCATGGCAACAGCCAATGGCAGCTTGGAATTCGCTGCAAATGGTGAAGTCGACAGCGAAGGCTCCGGTAGATGGCAAAAGCGTAAACCGAAGCCTATCCCTCTGATTCCTCCAAGGACTCAAAGCCATCCAAATCGCCCTCCTAATCCGTGCATGAACCAATACTGCAGATCAAAATGCACTGACGCCTTCAATCCAATTCGCCATGGGAGTTGTTGCGATGGGTCAACTCCTCGATGGGAAGCATTTCTTTGCCTAGAACTTTTAACTCCTGGACCGCTCATGCAACAGTTAGCGAATGAATGTCGCACAGTTGTCCTAGCAAGCGGAAGTCTGGCACCAATCCCATCGCTTTGTGCCGAACTAAATTTGTTCCCTGCAGATGTACCTGTTACCAAACCTATTTCTTCTCCGAACGATCCATCCAGCAGTTCACCGAAAATCCAAAGACGGCTGCAGAACAAACCTGCTCCACTTGAAGCTGGACATGTGATCGATTTAGATAAGCAACTGCGCTGTATTTCGATAGGACATTTCCCTGACGGAAGTGAACTTAAGGTCTCCCACAACAATTACAAGCACGATGAGTTCTTGGAGAAGTTAGGCGATTCCTTGGTCAGAATCGTTGCAGCAGTTCCAGAAGGCGGCGTCTTGGTTTTCTTTCCGAGCTACGCACTGCTGAAGAAGTGTGAAAAGCTGTGGAACCCGAGAAGCTATAACAACAGAGGAGCTTCATTTTGGATGAGTCAACGCGAACGGGATTATCCAGATGAGAACTCAGTATGGAATCGATTAAAAGCGCTGAAGCATAATGTCATCGTAGAGTCGAGTGGTAGTCAAGATGAGTTTGAAGAAAGAAAAGCAGAGTATATGAACTCTGTGAAAACGATGGGTGGGTGTGTACTGCTGGCTGTGTATCGTGGGAAAATGAGTGAGGGTATTTCATTCAATGACAATAATGCCCGCGCTGTAGTTTGCGTCGGGTTGCCGCTGCCTAATTCCTTCGTGCTGCCTATCAAAGTGAAAATGGACTATAATGATGAGCAGCGAAAGATACACAATAGGACTGATTTGCTTCCTGGACGTGAGTGGTACAATCAGCAAGCATACAGAGCTATTGCACAGGCGCTGGGAAGATGTATTAGGCACATTGCTGACTATGGAGCTATCTTTTTACTTGATATTAGGCACTGTGATGATGGCTCACCTAATAATGGATGCCCAAAAGCCCACGTCAATTTGCCGAAATGGATGAGGATGTCTGTTCGCAATTTGTCAAGGAATACAACCGGTAGAAGCCCGATGCTCTTTCAGTACGCATCGTCCAATACAGAAATTTTGGGTGGCTGGAATGGGTTGAAACCAGAGCTTCACAAGTTTTTCAAGGACGCCAAACCTCATGCAGCTGGTGTTTTGAGCAAGAGCAAAGCGAAGATAAATGCATCACCGTGTCCGCCTCTTCCCCCAAAGGCTACAGCACCGCCGGCGGGACAGAAAGGGCAACCTAACGCTATGGGCGTTGATTCTGCTGCACCAACATCGGCAGCAAAGGTGAACACTAACTTATTTGCATCTTCAACTCAAACGAAGCCATCGATCGCAAATAAGAATCCTTCCGCGCCTAGTAATACGCTGCAGGCAATGTTTCAAAAGCAAAGGGAGGCAACCTCATCTAAAGACGGATCAAAGAAGCCGCCAATCGTCCCCAAAACGAAGAAATCAAACACAACAAGGAATCTTGTAACCCTTTTTGAGAAGCAGCGAGAGGCATCGCTCAGTCAAGAGCCACCCACCGAAGAGTCTCCTATTGAGGATGAGTCTGCGACAAATACAATCGAAACGAATTCAATCGCAGCTAATACAACTGCGCAAAGTGAAGCTGTAGCAACACACGTTTTCAAAAAATCTCCGTTTGCAGAGGAGGTGGCAGCTCCTGACGAAGGAGCAGTGCCGGTTATTGCCCCCCGGCAAGGGACCCAATCAAGTGCGGACGATGAACATCTGTGTGTAGTATGTGAAGATGCAAAGAAGTCAATTATCATACTACCTTGCAAGCACATGTGTCTTTGCGCTAATTGTGCAAACTTTGACAGAATTAAAGAGTGTCCAATGTGCAGATCAAAGGTTGAAGATTCAATGCCTGTGTATTGGTAAAGCCGCCACGCTTACTGAAGCGTTGCGCTGCTGCATTATAATACCTACTTATAATTCGGCTCTATTGCGTTTCCACTTATTTACGACTTTTGTGCCGGCCAAACATTTGATTGAAGTTGAAATTTGCTTGTAAACATTGTTTGAATTCTTTGCCTTCTTCCCTCCTTTGTTATGGCAATCTTGCAGGTGAATGATGCCGTCTCGAATTACGTCATAGAGAGATTCTATCTCATCATAAGATAGCAAAGGAGCGTCCTGTGATGGATTATCTTCCTCGTCGTAGTCCCAGTCATCTTTCAACTGCTCAGCTACCAGATATAATGGCAAGCATAAATCTGCCGTTGTAAAACGTTGTTTATGTGATGGTAAGGTTGTCATCGACAGCGTGTAGTCAATGTAATTCTCCAGTGCAGTTGATATTGTATTTGTTTCTATCAGCGATGCTGATGATTCATCTTTTGCTAATGCCTCTACGCCAACCAAGTCTAGTGGCCGTCGTAATGTCCACCTTCCAGCCATATATGTTGATATCGGTGATGATTCATCTGATTGCAAAGTCTTCAATTGAGTTAATTTTGTAATACCACCATTCAGAGTTATGTCCACTTTCCCCTCGAAATCAGTGGCTATGCTTCGCACAAAATCATAGTCTAATGTTGGAATGATGCGATTCTTCACTGGGGACAGACCTGAAAGAATAGCCGGCCTTGCATGAAGTACAACGTGATTTGCACCTGCGCTGTGTATTGTTGTGATGTACTCTTTCAGATAATTATAATCCCCCTCTTCCAATGGTCTCATTTGTTCAGCATCATCAAACAGGCCAATCCTGCACTTCACCGATACATTAGGACGATCAGACTCGGAAGATATACCAGCTTCCAACCCTCTTTTCACGGAATCTACTAGCAATCCAGTAAGTTGAGGTTGCTTCATCAAGCTAGCACCGTAAGTAGATGCTCCCCCGCTCTCTATAGCTGGGCAACCACAATTCAAATTAATTTCTCGGAACGAATAGCTCTGCACGGCATGTTCGACACACACTTTTAATCGATCAGGATCATTAGAACCCAGCTGCAATACGAGATTTGTTTCGTCGTAGCTTTGAGGCGGTCCTAATCGCTTCTCTAAACTAGTTTGTAAATAGTCTACTGATTTTGATTTTGGAAAAATATCATCAAGCTTTTCCATCTCTGTCCATTTTATTGATGATGGGGATAAGAAGTGAAATAATTTCCGAAGCGGCTGGTTTGTGTAACATTGCATCGGAGCGCAATGAAATCGAAGATCATCCCTTGCTGCAGGACCCAGCGAAAGACAAGCCAGGACGACGAGGATATTGTGCTGCATGATTGACTAAGTTTGAAGTGGGATGGCTACTGGCGACACAACACGCAACAACATACAACATACCCTCCTCTTGCTTGGCTTTTGTGATGTAAATATCTTGTAGCTTGTAGCTTGCTGGCTGGGCGGGCACATGCATGAAGATAATGTCAAGATACGTGTCTTCATCACCAGTGATGTGACGAGAACTTTTTGAGAAGAACTCCTCCCCCTCTTGCTCCGCCTCCTACTTACCTCTCGCTCTCGTCCGAACAACTTTCACAAGACAAAAGAATAAATAGCAAGAGAGTTAATTGATACCAATGATTAGCAAGTCGAGGACCAAATGGTATCTCATAGAGTGCCTGTCAGCTATGCATCTACACCATCGTCATGATGATCGCAGAAGAAAAGGATGGGAGGGCAAGCTCGAGCATACGTGTTTCAACTGCGGTAGACAGTTCATGAAGAAGAAGAGAAGTTTTCTGCATCTAAAAAAGCATAAGCATCGCTGCCCAGGCTGTCATTCAGAGTTTGATCGTGATAGTAGCGTAGGTGGGGCGACAGGTATGGATCATCGTTCGGGAAGAAGCAGAAGCGGCCGAAAGAATGGCTTTCGGTTGTCCGTCCCATTGCTCATTCGATCATTATTGGCTATTCCGTCATCCAGTACAGGTAAAGAGCAGAGTGATGGGTCTGGACACACTACCACTACAACCGTCAACTGCTCGGCAGATAACATAGAGTCTGATAGACTGGACGATGATCGGGGAGATGGCTCGATAAGGCGTAGAAAGGAACAATTTGATGGCGACGTGATTGTTAACAAAAACTCATGTCTAGTCGAAAGAGATCCGTGTCCTTTCGCTTTTACGTATGACAACGAAACTGTAGAGCCTTATCAAATACATGAATCCAACGATGAGAGTGAAAAACATGAAGTCGAAACGTACCAATTGGAGTGGCTTCTTTATGATATGTAGTAGAGAAGTGTTTAGGGTCTTTAAAGTGGAGGCCACATCTAAAATGAAACGCGAGTCTGATTAAATTAGATACAATGTTCCGTTCCACAGAGTAAGTGATTTCTTCTTGATTTCAGAACACATTCTTTGCTCATGACGGTGGGCAAAGTTATTTTTGACTCACTTTTTAGCTAAGTGGGGACCTTGATCAACATCAAATGGATTATGTAACATGAATCGCGAGACTCATGACAAAGAAAGTGGACGATAGATAGAAGTAGAAGTAGCAGGGAGATCAAGCAGATAGATCTTGATATTGACTTAGACTTAGACAAGCAGACCCCACCTAATTTTATTCTTAAGAATTTCATCCTTTTGACTTTCCATTCGCTTTTTGACACTCTTCAGCTTCAGTGCAGCAGAGCATGAATGCAAGTTCTATCTACTGAAATTCAATGCTTGCAGATTGGCCACGCACTGTTCTGAATGTGTAGTGTTTGTGTTCAGCTGTGACAACAAAAGGTACCGGATGACAACAACTAATCAATCAAGTTCAAGAAGTTCAAGTGCAGCAAAAGTAGTCGCCAATTTTTTGACACCTCAAAAAGGACCCCAAAAAAGTATCTTTCCCACTGCACTGACGCATCGAACACAGCATCAAAAAGAGAACGGTATCATTTCCATCAAGTTGACTGGAGCAATAAAACAACATGCGTGTAGTAGCGGCAACTCTCTTATGGCTATTGGTGGACAAAGGGGCAGCGTTCTTTGTAACTCGCCCGACTCCTGGGCTGGGCGAAACAAAGATTTGCATGGCAGCTGGTGCCGATGTCGAGAAAGTAGTGAAGACATCACCCTCCGCTGTAGATCCTCTGTAAGTTGCACATCACAGATATTTCATTTTTATGTGAGTATTGTTTCTAACAGCTATCTGCTTTTTCGTAGAATGATCCGAAACGTTGCAATTGTTGGCCACTCTCATTCCGGAAAGACTTCATTGGGAGAGTGGATGCTCTACGATGAAAAAGTACTCACGAAGCAGCCACTAGCCGGACAATCTCTTTTGGACAGCGATCCAGCTGAGTCTTCTCGACATTCTAGTGTGTTCTCTCACTTCCTCCGCGTGCCACACAATGATCATTTGCTAGAGCTTGTTGATACTCCCTGGCACGACTTTCAGTCAGATGCCAATTCAGCTCTTGATGGAAGCGATGCTGCTATCATCGTCGCCTCAGTCTGTGATGGATTGAAGCCTGGAACTATTACCTCATTCAAGGAGTGCCAAGAGAAAAAAGTAAAAAGCATTCTCTGTCTGAGTAAAATGGATCGTGAATTTATCGATGTTGATAATTTCATGGAAGAGTTTGAAGCAACTCTCGGCGTAAAGCCTGTACCATTGCAAGTCAGAGTTCATGGGAAGGGAGATGAATTTGAAGGTGTGAAGCCTCTCTTCCTCTTAAAGGCCAACGGCGACATTGTGAAGAACGATGAACCTGGAACAGAAGATGCGTGGAAGTATCTTGAGGAGTCAGTTGCGATGACTGATGATGATCTATTAATGGAATACCTAGATGATGGTACTCTCTCTTCGGACAAAGTGCTACTTGGCCTCAAAACTGCTATTCGTAAACAGAAGATCCTACCTGCTGTTTTTACAAGCAGCGAACAGAACGTTGGTGTTATCGAATTGATGGATAGTATAATTGCCTTCCTTCCGGACCCAGTCGAAGCCAGGGAAGAAGCCCTTCAAGCTGCGTGTGAGAGCGAGGGAGGAATGTGTGGTATGAAGCCAGGCGTCGAGGCTGGATTTGCAGCTCGTGTTGTACACACTGTGGTTGATAGCTTTGGGAGTCTCTCCATCCTACGAGTCATCTCCAATAGCTGCGATGGGGGGGGAAATTTTGACTCTATTCCTCATAACGTAGTCAACATGCGTACAGGCGAAGACATAAAGATTGGGCTCACTGCATTCACTCTCCAAGGCAAGGAAAGGCTAGCCTTTCCGACCGGAGCCAAAGTGCTCCCTGGCAATGTTATTGCAATTCCGAAGCTTGATTCTGTGCAGACAAATGATATCCTAACTGTGAAGGAAGCAGTAAGTGAAGAAGCTGCCGAGATCCAAATCGAAGAGGAAACTCAGGTACTAACTCCATTGAGTAGACGTGCTAGTGAGCTTCCATTGATGTACACAGCACTTGTATCTTTGCCGGAAGCAGATGGAAAGAAAGGAGGTAAAGGGAAGACTAACAGTGGAAGTGACAAGCTGATCAGTGCTCTGCACGCTATAGCACGTGAGGATTTGGCAGGTAAGATACTATCTACTTTTCTGTGTCACTAATTTACAAACAACAACCTCACATCCTCTTCGCAGTCAACGTTGATACTGTGAAGGGCTCCCTTTTGTTACACTGTATGTCGGGTGACCATGCACAGCTCATTGCTGCAAGAGTGAGAGATCGTTATGGTATCGATATTGAATTGAGTGCTAACCCTGTCCAGTACAAAGAGACCATTTCGAAGGCTATCCTAAACATCGAGGGTCGTCATAAGAAACAATCTGGAGGATCTGGTCAGTTTGGGGTTTGTGTCATCAATATGGAACCTCTAGAGGAGGGCAGTGGCGTGGAATTTGTATCTCAAATCAAGGGCGGTGTTATCTCAAAGCCATTCATTGCTTCAGTAGAGAAAGGTGTGAGAGAGCAGTTGGACATGGGGGGGCCTCTTGCTGGGTATCCTGTGACAGACGTTCGTGTAGTGCTCACTGATGGAAAGATGCACTCGGTGGATTCCAATGACTTTGCTTTCACATCTGCGGGAAAGTTGAGCGTCAAGGCAGCCCTCTCTAAGGCTGGCACACGTCTCCTTCAGCCTATGGAGGAGGTACATTTTCAGGTATCAGAGAAGTTAGTTGGAGAGATTACCTCCATTGTATCCAGGAACGATGGCTATGTGATGGGAAGCGAATCATCCGGCCTGGAAAGCGTTGAGATTGAAGCTATCTTGCCGAGCGCGAGTATTCCCGCAGTTAGTGATGCATTGCGCTCTAAAACAGCTGGTTCGGGAACCTTCAACAATGTATTTGCTCACTACCAAGCTGTTTCTGACGAACAAACCGTAAAGAAAGTTGTTGACGAGAGCCCCCATCGTCATGAATAACGATTAGAATAGGGGTGCCAATAAATTGTTGTTTCTTTTTATACTTAACACCTTCTATTGATGATTGACACGGCTTCCTCCAAAGCAAGAGAGCCAAATCCCTTCGCATTCAGCATGCTTTCTGCTTCTTGAAGTAGACGCGAATCCGCAGCAAAATCTGAAATGAATAATGCCTCTGATCCCGTATCAGAGGAGATTAAAGCACAAAGAGCATCACGTAATGCTGTTAGAGGAGACTCGTCGAGTGACATTAACCGCGAAGCAGCAACAGCTCTCTCCATTGGACCCTCACCCAAAGTGGTGTGCTGGAAAAGGTGCTTGAAGGAACAGACATCATGGCAAAACTGTTTTGCTCCTTCCAAATAAATCTCGGGACACATACCCATTGGATCGAGGCCGATATCCAAGAATTTACATCCTACCGCATGTGACAAGCTGTTTTCAATTGACTGACTCCCAAAATACATCATTTCAGCTGTTCTACTGTCCATACTGTCAACCTTAGCAGCTGCTGTTTGACATGCTTTCAATGTTACGGAGAGAACATGGATAGAATCGTTCAGATCGGGGGACAATGTTAGCGTATTTTTGACATCTTTCTCTCTTTGCCCTCGCCTCTCATGCTGTTCATGAGGATGTTCCGAGATTAAGAAGGGGGCTCTCATTGTATAGACAGCCAATTTTGCACGCTCCATCATTATTTGCTCCACGAATATTGTAACGAACTCGTCAACCATTGCGTCACCAAATGCAAAGATGGATTTGATAACACCATCCATTGGATTGTCTGGGCGAATCTGAGCACTCTCCGCATCGTGAGTAATTTGCGAACGCAGAACTGCGTGGCCTGCCACATGTACTCCACTAATCAAACTAATCCACTCCAACACATTAGCAGTCAACATTTCGTCCGATCCCGAATAAGATTTTTTGGCATCTCGAGCCAGTAAGCGCTGGCGCAGGAATGTGGCTTCTCCGTGCATCAACTCCAAGTATTCAGAACATATTGGAGCAACCACATTAGCAGCATAAATCTGCTGAGGCCGAAGATCTGAGAATGAATTCGCTTTACTTCTTGATGAATGCAGAAGTGCAGCGAATAAGTCAGTAATTGGTGGACAGAGCTGCTTATTTGCAGTGTTGGTGGGAGATGAATCATCTTCGGTTTGAGATAGAGTTGAAGCTGCGCATTTCTGCAAGCGAACGATGGCCATATCGCGCTCATCCCCCATCCACCACAATAATAGATCTTCTCTCGGAGTTAAGAACGTATCTGTCATTCGAACAGGATACAAAATTGGATCAATTCCGAAAGGATCTCCCTCCTGATCACTCTCAATCTTCTTTTTCAAGAGATCATCAAATAAGAATAACTGCTCAATCCCCCTCAGTGCAATATTTCGATCACGGCATTCTGATCCCACCATGTCGGGATGATTGAGAAAAGAGTTGGCACGTAGAGCATGCCGTGCCATTCTTGATATTTCTCGCAGAAAGTATGTTGATGAGAGACCATAATACATTTGCTTTAGCTGAATGATCACATCTCGAGCACTAGGACCTGCGTCAGAAGAAATACTATCATCAACGGCCGCAGTCAAACATTGAGCGCGTACTAATACAGAATCAACCACTGCATCAATTAATGGTTGAGCTCCCTCAATCATGACAACGGAATACGCCCCATGATTATCCATAATTTCACGAAGATAACGAAACAGCCATTCTGGTAGACGATCCATTGTTGATACTTTATCTGATTCCACACCCCCTGATGATGACGTCGAAGAAGCAGTAAAAAGGCCACTTTGTTCTCCTAAAAAGTGATATCGCAATCTTTCTGCAATTGGGCGGCAGAGCTCATCGACAAAGTCAAATCTCCACTGTGGTGACAAATGTTTCTTACCGTCGATTGGTTGTGATTGCACCATCTGCACTGCATCATGAACAATCTGTATCTCAATTAAATACCTTGCCACCTCTAGCCATGACCCCTGCTGATGCTGTCGTTGCTTTGCCGATGAAGGAGAGAATGTGTCGGCAATTACAGTCGACGATTGTAGATTTGAAGGATATTCCGGCGCCTCTTTTTGCAAATGGGCACGAAACAAATGACACGTCATCTGGCGTGTATCTTTGTGTAGATTGGTGTACCATGCCAGCATCTTTGCATACAATTGCCCCGTTTTGGAATTATTATTACGGTGGTGGTTGGCATGTCGAATTAATATCAATCCTAAAGATATGCATTGATCTTTTGCGGTGGACAGAGCCGCCTCTGCCCCGCCCTCGTTCACTGTCCCATCACGCTGACTACTTTTTACGGTATTATTCACTAAAGTTATGACAGCTCGCTGCAATTGAATGAACTGAATGTCATCTTGTGCCTCTACGGCACGTTTGTATAATAAAGTGGCTTCGTCATCTTTTGCGGCGGTATTGTTTTCATGTGACTTCTCATCGGTCGCCTCAGCCTCTTTTTTTTGCTGGAGTTGAATCAAGTGATCCAAATGAGATTGCGCTTTGGCAAGCTCCGCTGCTGGATCGATGGCGGTGTCGATAGGATCCATCATCGCCCCCTGCCTCAGCAATAATATCATAGAGTTGTTGCGGCGTTTCTTTGCAACAACAACCAATCCAACGTTCAGGACCTTCAGTCCCGTGTCTGAGTCACTTGGAGGACCTTTATGCAAAAGATCCAAAGTGCAAAGCAGTTGTGGCAGGGAAGAAGAGAGAGCGCTGCGGGCGATAATAGTAACAAGCAGCCACCGATTGACAATAGACAGAGGAGGATATGCCCCTCTACTACCACATCACCATAATCCAGTTCCTGCTGCTTCTGCTCTTCTTGCCATGCAGCACGTTGACAATCAAGCAGCTACCAAAACATAACGTTGAAGATTTCACTGTAGACGAGTTCGATGCAGTGTACAATGACAAGTTACCACTAATTATTCAAGGAAGTACAGCGTGTCCAGCTAATCTAGATTTCAACAACATTCATCAATATTGCAAAGGTCAAATTCCACAAAACTTTGTGCACACCAAGTATGAATCAGTTGATAACGGGGAGTCTAACAATACATATTGGGCTGGGTTGGTTGCAGGAGAGAAAGATCAAAAAGTCAATTTTGAGGCGTTTGTACAAACCATGGGCATATCCGATGATAACACATTGCGATTCATGTTCGACCTACCAATGGCAGAAATTTGTCCTACATTACCACGTCAAGTTCGTATACCACCACACTTTGTGAACATCTTTGCTTCACATTTTCTTTGGAGGCATTTGAATGATATTGAAAGCAGGGGTACAGAAGAAGAAATAATGAGTCACAACAGTAACAACACGGGATGGGAAAGATATTGTCCTAGACTTCCATTTTTCAACATGTACCTAGCCGAAGGGGGGTTTCAAACAGACCTGCACATAGATGCAATGCATTCTGCATTTGTCGCTTCCATGTGTGTGGGGAGGAAACTGTGGAGAGTAATGACAAGCTCAGATTTTGGACGTGTTTATGAACACATTGGCAAAGATGGCCTGAAAGTCAATAGTACTTGGGTGATGAGCTCTGTGATTAGTCCAATCGAGACTTGGCCTACAGAAAACAGCTTGTTACAAACATTGGATGTGACAATATATGAAGGCATTCTAGAGCCGGGAGAAATATTGTACATCCCGAAAGGATTTCCTCATGCCGCTACGACACTTGATCAATCGTTGATGGTTGCATCGAATGATTTGACCATGCAATCAGTAGAAGAGCTCCATCAATTTTGCCGCTTGTGGGAAACAGAACATCATGGCGATGACGATGATGATCAGACTGGTAACGTCTTCTCTGCATCTTGCAAAGAAGCAAAGCGTCAATATCCACTCATCCAACAAAATTACCATCAATATTCCTCTGCTGTTCGTCGTGACGAAGAAACAACTTTAGCTAAGGCTACTGCATGCGAATCTACGTTCGACATGCTAGAAATTTATGAAACGTCTTTCCCGGGTGATATTTTGGTTGTGACTCCTGACAACTTTCGTCACCTACTGCTGAGCGGACCTTTGATTGTCATGAAGAGTCAAAACTCTGCCGGCATCTGCTTGTATCTGCTGAAGAATTGGAGCAAATGGACCCAAGGATTTGATCCACCTGTGCGCTTTGGTATCATCCATTGTATTTCTACATTCCAATGTTTACCTGGCGAAGATGAGTTGTACAAACAATTGTTGGAAAGAATTGAAACAGAACCAGTTGCTTCTTTTCTGTACATCGAGCATCAACTGGCGCAGAGTGCTGCTTCTTTTTACAATTACTATGGCTTCTTGACCTTAGACGACCTGAGAATATGGGCTAGTGTCCAGACAAAGTCAAGGCTACTATGGAACAATCATGTATCTTCCCAACGAAGAATACTGCTGACAATGTTTCATACAGTGATGAAAAATGTCGACTTCTTGCTTGGCATTTTTGGGCCTACAATTTTCGGAGTTCTTATAGGATGTGTGGCAGCTTTCATTGCATGTATATTTCATTTCCACAGCTATCTCTCTAGCCCTCGTAGAGTTGGTAGATCGCTGAATGGTAAAGTGAAGAATGTATGAATCCTCTGTACAATAGCTGTGAGCAGAAGAATCAAAGCTATATTCACAACCATTACAGAAGACGACCCTCAGCATCTAATATATTATCGCCCCTGGACGCCATGATAAAATGAGCAAGGTAGCAACTACCCCCTACCCTTTAATGCGATACGACGTGATATCGAAAAGTTTCTAATTGCTATGCGATGCTGGATGAACAGCCAGCAAAAAGAAGTGAGGCATAGGTAGTATTGCTGCGTAAAGACCGCTTGAGTAGATAATAAGGTTCCTCTAAATACTTTTAGAAGTAAGCTAAGCATTATCATCAGGAAGAAAAATTCTACTCCTCCTAAACACAAATTTCATTCCGCTTCATTCTCTTTCGCAAAACATCTCGTGCAACAGTCACACTGTAAAATATCTCCAACTGACTCATCCCCCAATGATGGAACACAAGTGGCCGAAAGGACACGCAACACACGCTTTTGCTCGCTGTTAGTCTCTGCACTTCTCTTTTTGTCAACTCTCATTTGGCATAAAGGGCCATCCTTATCAATCTTCCCACTCAACGGATTGCCTTCAAGCTGAAGAAACCGCAACGTTGGAATGCGATGCAAGTCACTCTGGGGTATCTCCCCCGTCAACTGATTATACTGTAATGAAATACTTGCAATAGGCTTTATCATTCCTAGCTCAGTTGGAATTGTTCCAACAAGATTGTTCCGCCCAAGATAGAGCGTTCGAAGAAAAGAAAGTCGACCTAACTCGGATGGGATCGTCCCTGACAATTCGTTGTAAATTGACAACTCTACAACATTTTTGTCCGCATCACACCGTCGGATCCCTCCCCCTCTACCCTCCCCCTTCATCACCGAGCTCTTCCACTCACATTCGTGGTTGGGTGTTAGGAAATTAGTTGGATTACGCCACGGTCCCCCCCGCCTCTTCAATGAGAAATCGGTATTGTGATCTACAGGCGGCCCACCAGTTGCAAAATATAGCACAGATAAAGCATACCTTTGAACGATGTGGGGATCCTCATCCGTAATTTGTGACTTGTCTATGTTGGAAAGCCAGTTGAGTGCTTGAAATTGAGGAGACGTCATGTTATATAATGGATGAGTTGTTGTTGTATTTGAGCTCTCCTCTGATTCATTAGGCACAGCTTCAGAATAAAGGGGGAGTAAACGCTTTCTAAGGAGTTCAAATCTTTTTGTAATGGGCGATGATGGGGATTGTTGTTCTGCTGCCTGTTCGTTGCCATTTGTTTCAGCTAATACGACGTCATTGTTTGTTACTGCCAACTGATCCTTCAATGCAGCAATGCCTATCCGTAGACGTTCCATTTTTTCCATTATCTCTTCATCCTGATCTTTCTTTTCATTGTTTGGACTGTCACTATCTTCTAGAATTGACTCATATCTATCCTGCATATGTGATGATTCTGATAATTGTTCCTCTTTTGGAAGTTCTGATAGTTTTGTTAACGATAGCATCCCAATCATTCGTTCCCCTTCATTTTGAAATGCTCCCTGTGCATTAGCTGCATTATAATTATCTACTGTCATTTCATCTTGACTCATGGCATTTGCATTTTTAGCATCACCTACTTCATCATTTGTTTGAATTAATCCATCTAATAACCGAGTGGCAACCCAATTCGCTGCCAATCCCAACAGGACAATCAAAATGATGGGATTGATAGCCCGCCGACGACTATTAGATGGTGACCTCGCTCTTCTTCGATCCTTCCTGCGCGACATTGCTGCTGTCCTCCTCTGAGAGGGTAGAAGGGGTGCATTTGTGGCGACGGATTCATCTTCTTCGTCGTCGTCGTCTTTTTCAGGTTTGATGTGACGCCGCCGCTCCATTATCGAATGCATGTAGGAGGAGTCATCGTCGTCATGATTAGAGGCTAAAATTTTAGTTATTGGATCATTGCTCGTCACCGCTTCATCGTCGTATTTATCCTGGTGACGATGATGATTGTTCTTTTTACTCCTACTCTTTGCCATTGCTCCTCGCCATTGCGCTGCTCTCTCAAGATCATCCTCCATACCCATACTACAAACTCCCAACAGAAGATAAGTAGGTAGACCAGCACCAACCCGACATTTCCTGTTCAGCTGCACCCAGGGCGGCTATGCACGTCAATGCACGTCAGTTCACGTCAGTGCACGTCAACGTTCGTGCACGCCAGGAATCTCGAGAACGCCGGCGTCCACGCCGGTTTTGGGCGTGAATCCGGAGTTAACGCCAACGCCGGGCGTTAACGCCAGGATTCATGCCCACGCCGGCGTGGACACCAATTCTTTTGGGTAGTCATCCCTCTCTACTTCAATTTGATGTTTGTAAGTAGCCCCAGAGACAGAGAGATCGTTGCCTCTATTCATCTTGTTTTTTTGCCACGCCATACTGTGAAATGTTGTCCCTTTTCTCCAGCCACAATGTAACATCACACGCATTGTAAGACTAGTAATAGTATATAGGAGTGGACGATGACTCTAGATAAATAATGTGGGTAAATGTCTCAATGGTTACTTCAGTTATCGTTTTTAATAGTGGCCACTGACAAACATAAGTATCGGCCGATATTCACATCCATTTTGAGTGGACGGCTAAAGACAGCAACGTACCCCTTTTTCTGTAATCAGTCAAACAAACAAGCAAATAGTGCGCAATGCACGGAGAAAAGAAACCTAGTATGCGCTTGGGCTGAAGCGCTCGGCCTGCTTCCTTACGCGACCACCGCTTCTACGATTGTCAAACTCTTCGTAGAGGTTCTGAGGGCGCATGTCACCACCACCGGCACCACCACCGTCACCACCACCAAACATTCTGGAGGCAGCAGATCTGACAGTTTCGCCAGCAGATCTGGCAGCAGATCTGGCAGCTTCCATCGCTCTGTCAAGGGGAGATCCATTCGGAGACGATGCGACCCGAGGCTGAGGAAGAGGAATATTTTCATATTCATACGATCCAGAGTAGCCCGTTCCCCCATTGGTGCCCGGAGTGGAAAGGTAGCCGTGATTATATTCTTCGGCACCACCACGAGAATCCTCAGCACCTTCAACTTCTCCAACATCAAACTCCTCGTAAGTTTCGTTAGCACCTTCATCTTCTCCAACATCAAACTCCTCGTAAGTTTCGTTAGCACCTTCATCTAAAAGATTTCATGATGCTTACAGAATGGCTGAAAAAATGTAAGTGCTTGTGTACATTGCTGTAGTCAACACATTTCAATACTACTGCGAGCAAATTCTGAGCTAATTTCTTTCTTTAAATTTAACCTTTGACTTAGATGACACTGAAAGCTGCATGACATCCCGATGGAAACTGGATGAAAAACACATTGGTCTAAAACTGAAAAAGGTTGGAATGAAATTGCAGCAAGCAAGCAAACAGATTATCGTTCTGAATCTGAATGATTTTGAAGATAAAGAAATCATTATCCTTTCTGTTGATTGTGTGAATTATCGTACCACTGAGTTTCGGCTCGATCCTGGTACTGAGTGGTATGACCACAAACACAATGGCCCCGGATTGAAATATGAATATGCTGTGTCGGTCCACCATGTGAGTTCACGTCTACATACTGATCATTGTCCTCCTAACAGAGTCACTGACTTCTTGTATCCGCTCCTGAACTTTGTAGCCTTATTGTGTTTGGATTAGGGGGCCATTTCCTGCTGGAAAATACAATGATTTTCAAATATTTTTGGGAATGGAGAAGAAGAAACAACCAGAAGCTGAGTGGAATCGTAGTGCTCTATACTGGAAGCTCCCGACTGGGAAAAAGGTTGTAGCAGATTTGATCTATTCTGGTTGCCCACAAAAGGTCATGATCAAGAGAG
>JALLBH010000034.1:0-70765 GCA_036940005.1 Skeletonema menzelii
ACCTAGGCCGAAAAATATTGGAGGCGCAACTCAAAATGCCGCCTAAGAAGCGCAAGTCACCATCATCGGCAGCTAGGAAGGCAAGTGCTCCCAAGAAAGCCACTAAGGAAGCAGCGGCGCCTAAACCTCTGCCTGTATCAACTGGTGGGACATCTATCAGTACGGCGGATGGTATTGTAAGTGCCTTCCGCCACATACGTGATGGTTTCGCACGTTATCATGATCGGTGGTATGTAGCAGAGGATTATGTCAAAATTCTTAAACAACATTGGAATGGTCTTGATGATCTTACCACAGCCAAACTCACACGTGCAATTAATAACGACACGAAAATGCCTTTTGGTGGTATAGCGAGCATGCAGAATTATATGGAAGGCAACGATGCAGGAGTCTATGCAAATCAAATCGAAACAGGGACCGGATCAACCAAGAAACGTAAGAAGACATGGTGTTACCTCATATAACAAAGAAGCAAATATGCCCATACCCTCCATCATCCAGAAACTTCGAATTGAGCAAACTTCATTCGAAGACATGAGAAGTGGCCCGTCACCAAATGCTCGTCACATGAGAGAGTCGAAAATTGAGAGTGAGGAATACCTTGGTCCACATGACCATGATCTTAAATTAAGAGTGGGAGATGTACAGAAGATGCAATTCGAGGATAAGAATCATCTCGGTCAAGAGCAGAGAGGACCACTGCTGTGGTCGGAGGAACAGCGGCAGAACCGGATCAGTGTAATTGAAGGCAAGACTCTTGTAGNGAGGACCACTGCTGTGGTCGGAGGAACAGCGGCAGAACCGGATCAGTGTAATTGAAGGCAAGACTCTTGTAGACAAGAACAAAGAAGACATGAAGACTGATTTGGCAAACCGTCAAATGTTTACGGCAGGAACGGCTAAGCAGCTCAAAGAACGATGTCTTGCAGCAGGCATATCATTGCAGAAGGAAGTAGACCATGTTGCTGTACAAGGATTCATCGGCATCGCAAAAGGCATGTATGAAATATTATGGGAGAGAGGTTTCATAGATCCAAATGTGGAGAAGTATACAATTGATGGAATAAAAGATCCAAACACAGGACAGCTTTTGAAAGAGACGAGTTTGAAACACCTCATACAGCAACTCCCAGACTTGAGAACGAGAAGACCCTGTTGCATTATCATGGAGAGAAACTTGGGTGCATCGTCTTCAACTCGCCGAAGTGCACACCTGAAGTTGCCGGGGAAGGTATTGAATATGATTGGGGTGTATCAAAGCTATGGTATAGGACCCAAGATATCAAGTTGAAGAAAAAGAAAACAGAGTTTAAAAAATTAGTATTGAGAGCAGTTGGCAACGAAGTGTTGTCATTGCGAATGGTACGCGACAATGCAAGGAGAGCACGTGAACATATGATCTCATACTACAAACTCGAAAAGAGTGGTGACTCAACGTTGCCGTCAGATGTGAAAAGGATGATGGCAACAAGGAAGTCACACTCTTCTGTTATCGATATGGATAAGGGATTTGTCTCCGGTCAATTGAGGGCCATGGCTACATAGACTAATGTATAGTAGGCATCGTAAACATCAAGTACTCGTTTTTGGGAAGAGGGGCGGGAGTAACTTTTACCTGAGGTTAATGAGGGTTATTATCGCTAAACGAATTCCTACGTAGATATTTTGGCGATGAACCCGGGCGGCCAGTTGATTTAAGACAGCTATACTCATGATGTTTTATGTACCTACTTATCTCTGAGAGAGAGAGAGGAGCAGGGCACAGAAAAGAATGAGAGGAGAGAGAGAGAGAATCCTACTTATTGGTACCTCATTCTTATGAAAAGCATATTCATTCTCTCTGATTCCGATTCTCGCTATTCTCTGGCTGACGACGTTGATGTAAGAAGTAGCGCGGTGTCAAACAACTTCAATCTTTGATGATACCATCACCATGAAGCCCCTCTCACTACCAGCGCTAATTACCGGCACAGCTGCCATCGTATCTCTCACTCAGATAAATGGTTGCGTCGCTACGTCCTTTCATCCAAAAACTGCGGTCTTTTCCAAGCCCCAAACTTTAAAAAGAGCACATCATGTGCAAAACAGCGTCCTCGACATACCTCGTGGAGGTGAAGTGGCTTCTGCCTCGGCATCATCGTCATCCTCTGGTATGGTTTCTACCTTACTCACCGGCCTATGCGATTTCATGAGCGGTGCAAAGTCCGATACCATTGCCTTGTTATCAACAACTGCACTTGTTGCACCAATCTGCAAAAAGTTGGGAGTATCAAATATTTTGGGGTTCTTGGCTGCTGGTATGGCCCTCGGTCCTAACGGTGTCAAGGGTGGACTGATTTCCGACGTACACAGGACAGAACTGCTTGCTGATTTGGGGATTGTATTCTTCCTCTTCGAAATGGGCCTGCATATAAATTTTGACACTCTCATGTCGATGAAAAAAGATGTGTTCGGTCTAGGACTTGCGCAAGTTCTTGTAACGGCGTCTGCCGTTGCTGGCATTGCATCTCTCTGTGGTATGTCAACTGCAGCGATGGTTGTACTTGGCGGAGGAATTGCTCTTTCCAGCTCTGCATTTGTGTTGCAGCTCCTCAAAGATAAGAAACAGCTTGACACACGACATGGAAAAAGTTCTCTTGGTGTGCTCATTATGCAAGACTTGGCAGTGGTGCCGCTATTGGTTGTTACGCCCCTGTTGGCAGGAGGTGGGGATGGTATGGGCAAGGCATTTGCTTCGGCTGGAGTGGCATTTCTGATGGCTATATCTGCGCTAGGTGTCTGTGCAAAGTTTATTTTTGATCCATTGTTTGACGCTGTAGTATCTGCTCACAATCAGGAAGCCTTCGTTGGTCTGATTTTGGCTACAGTATTGGGCATGTCGTTCTTAACTGAAGGATTGGGTCTAAGTAATACTCTTGGATCTTTTGTCTCTGGAATGATACTTGCAGCATCGGCGCATAAGGATAAGATTGAGAGTGAAATTAGTCCGTTCAGAGGAGTGCTGGTAGGATTGTTCTTCTTCAGTGTTGGATTCGAAATCGATCTGGGTCTCATTACGTCCAAGTTTGGATTGGTCGCATCGATTGTCCTCGGTATTATGGCTCTCAAAGCGAGCATAATTACAGGATTGTGTCAATTTTTCGGCCTTACGATGGCCGAATCTCAGCGAGCCGGATTCTTGCTGAGTGAAGTGTCCGAGTTTGCCTTCGTCGCCTTCCGTATGGCTAGATCTCATGGTATCTTGGATGAAGATACCACCAAACTAATGCTCACTGCAGTGAGTTTGACTATGGCTCTCACACCTTTTGCCGAAGAAATGGGCGCGAAAATTGCTGCATCTTTGGAAGCCAAAGATAAATCTGATTGAATGGAAGCGTGAGTAAGGACTTCTAATCATCCACAAAAAATTAGCTTAAATCGACCAAACTATATTTATAAGATTTGGTGTTATTTATACTCAGCACGCACGACTTGAACTTAGTTAAGAGATTCAAATGTTCTTTTGTAGTAGATATGATAGTCTCCAATAGATGAAAATATTAAGCTGTTCGCCACGAGGAAAGATAATATATCGTAGAAAGAGCAATGATCAGAAGGGATGGCACAAAAAGTATCTCATTGGAAGCAGAAGAAGCAGCCGAGACATCTTGGTCATTCTGAACAGCTCTCGTTGGAGCATCTGTCGTGACCAAAGTGGGCTGTCGAAGAAAGAGAGTAGTGACACAATGCCAACAGTATTCGAGTGTGAGAAACGAGTGTTTTGAGATAGCAGATGATTAAGACACAAGTATCAGAGGGGAATGAGCTTACACTATCTGTGGGCCTTGACGTAGGATCTGTATCGAATTTTGAGAAGAAGTCTGTCGGCGCTTCCTTTGCTGGAGCCTTTGAAACGTACACGCTGGGCTCATTGGACGGCCTCGGCGTTGGCAAATCTGTGGGTGTCATTGACGGAATGGCTGTTGGGGTTATTGTCGGTTTCTCCGTGGGTTCTACTGTGGGAGGTTTAAAGAAAGGTTCAATTGTGCCAAACATGAGGTCATTCCAAACTTCTATCATGGGAGCATCTGTCGGGGCCAAAGTGGGCTGCCAAGGAAAGAGCGTAGTGACACAATGCCAGCAGTTGTCGAGTGTGAGAAACGAGCGGTTCGAGATAGCAAATGATTAAGGACACAATCACAGAGGAATGAACTCACACTAACAGTGGGCCTTGGTGTAGGTCTCGCTGTCTGAAGAACGACAAGACACGACGTCGACGTTACCAGATTGTACCTTGATATGCCCTCACACAATACTATACTTTCCTCATCCCATTTCCTCGCACCCATGCACTCCTCTCTCGAAACGTTTCCATAACACAGTCGGAATTTGGTGTTCTTGTTGTCCACACCTCTATCCATTACAGTGAATTTATATTGCTTGCCAACCAATAGTGACAGGACTTCCACAGTCGCTGTCGATGGCGTCATGTAGGATCCAAATGGTTTGTAGTTATCCCCTCCATTGCCACTGCCACCAGCAGCATTCAACAAATCCAGTTCCAACATCCAAGCTGTTTCCTGCGGTTTATCATCCAACTCCACCACTACTGTCACATCCTGCGTGACTCCCAAAACTAGATCTTGTTGCGGTTGACTACTGCTACTCTTCGTACAATTAAAGTAATCCGGTGGATCATCCGACAAATCACAAACCTGCTCGGTGATCCAGTCAATTTCCTCCGATATCCGAGCGTAAACACCTGGAAAGGCAGGCAATGCACACCCCAACCCCCAACTAACTATCCCAATCTGCACATCATCCTCTGGATTGTTACTGGATGGTGACGATTCGTAAATCAATCCGCCACCGGAGTCCCCTTGACAAGCATCCGTGTTCAATTTCCACGCACACAGCATATTCTCATCGATGTATCCATCATATGCTACAGTTTGCCCATTGAATGGGGCACTTGTCAAGGCACACTCTGCATTAGGCATGTATTGCACATCTGCTTCCAATAGGACCGCGGACAAGTCATTAATGACGTTTCCATCTTTTTTAATGATGCCATATCCCATGACTGTGACCATGTCATCATTCGAGGGTATACTTGATTGAGAGTTCAATCTGACAGGTTGGACGGATGTGACACTTCCAAACAATTTGGCCACAGCAAAATCACTTCGGATGACATTGGCATGTAATGGATGGACGACATGTTTCTCCACCACGTGATATTCATATCCATCTTCTTCTTCCTCCGTTCCATTGGCTACAACATTCGTATTGAAAGAATTATTTGACAATACCGCCTCTAATTCTCCTTCAATGATATTATGCCGGCCAATTTGCACAGCGTTAAAGTGTCCAGAACAATGCCCTGCTGTTAGAATGATGTCGGGAGCAATGAGTGTTCCTCCACAGAGATGTCGATTTGATTTCGCGTCGATTAAAGAGGCGGCATAGGGATATCGATCTCGTGTGGTGGTTTGACCACCAATGATGCGGGGTTGTTTCAAGTTATTGGTATTCTCTGTGATTATGTTGTCGGTGTTAATATCGGGGAGAAATGCAGCTGGTAATGGCAACACCGTATTATTTTGGCTCGTTTCATCTTCGTCATCTTGAAATAGATGAAGGGCTCGCTGTCCCTTCGACTCTAATAATTTTATTTGCTGCTCCTGACGTAATGAAGACTTATTACGAAAGTGACGCCTCCTTGGTGGAACCACTATGGACTCTTCCACTTCAAGCGGTATTTGTAGCGGCTGTCCATTATTGCTATTGGCGGTGGCGGCTGATGTTGAAAAAGCAAATAATGCACCAATGCCGGAAGCTGCTTTCAAGAAGACGATACTACTTCTCGCCACCATCTTTGCTCTATATATTTAAATGATAAAGATTTTTCTTCCTCCCTACCTCCTCCGAGAGAGTTTCCCACGCCAATACTTATCAAATAATGGTTGCACAAACGATGCCGACAGCAAGAGATTTATTGACCTAAGTACACTGGCCTGAATTCAAATCGATCTTGTCAACTCATCAATCCTTTCGCCTCTCTTATTGGGATAGATGCGAAAATCTGAAAAGGCGTTCGCAGATGGCATCTCGAATCATCGGGCCATCATCGCATCACTGAAGATCGATACACTTGAATGTATGACTGAGGAGAAGAGAGGGAGAAGAGCCTGAGCTCGACGCTCGACCTCTCTTCAGCAGGGGTGCAGTGTGCAGTCTTCAGTCCCTCCGACGAGTCGAGAAGGTGACGCATTCAATTACCACACCACAATGAAAGAAATCACTGCAAAATAGTATCTACATCTGGTGATTGAAAGCTACAGCAATATCGTTCTTCTAAAATCATGCTGTTATGCATCGCCTTCCTCCTCCTCTCGTTCTCGGCCACCGCCGAGTTGCTATCCACTGATCAACTTGACACGCGCTTCACTTCACCCAACTTGGCTCCACCAGGGAAAAACATGAATGGAACCAGTGTAACAACCAACTTTGTTCGGGCCTATAATGAGAAACAACTATTCCTCCTCATGCCCATCACAATTGCACAATTTGAAAAACCTGCTTCACCTACGATCGTCAAATCGGAACAGATATGGTGGTGTGCGGACTTGACCTTTTCAAACTTTGTGAATGATACTACTGTACCTATGGGGTATGTTGGCAGGTGTGTTTGGAAATTCACCAAGGGAGGGGATGAAACAGTCGCCGCTGGAGTACAAGGATATGTCGATGATCCAACAGTTGGCTTCTCGAGTGTACTTGGTATTAGCACTGTATACGTGGAACAGACGAACGTGTTTGAATTTGTGGGACATCGAAATACAGAAAATATGGCTACAAGATTCTGGGATGATGGACGTAAAGCTATGCCGTTGAATATGTGGGTAACTCATGATGGTGTGCATACTGACAACGCTCATCAAGTCATCGGGCAATTTGTTTGGTTATCTGCCGATGAAGCTGCAGGTTTCATTGGTGTTAATGCAACGGACGGTAGTGAGCTCTATTTTATGAGGAGCTCTGTCCTCTGTCGGAAAGTTGGTCCCCGATTTTCTTGGGGCAAGAAAGGGGGCTTGCCCCAAGAAGCTTCATTTCAGAACACCAACCTCTTATCCTCATTTAGATATCATACGCTCATGCTATCATCATGCGTTTCCGCCCTCATAATAATAGCTCTACCTATGCATCATATAATGGTGCTGTTGATTTAAAAGTGGCACGTAGGCATATCAATCAGTATGGGTTTCTCGCAATTGACAGGAGTTGCTGCAGTGATAATCTCTTTTCTCCTCAGCGTAGATGCATTCCAAATTCAACAACATGATTCCACCACATCATCACTATCCCGTTCTAACAATAAGAACAAAATACTACTACCATCGAGGCGCGATATTCTCATATCAACCATCACCACTGCCACATCATCTCTACTACTGACTCAACCAGTCCAAGCAAAGGACGAGTCAATGAACTATCAAGCGGTTTGGTTTGATCCTAAGCACCCCAATGGATATAGAGTTTTATTCGGTGACGATCATATGGCTACATTATTACTTCGAGATGAACCATCCGACAAGGAGCTTGTGTTTCCAGTCAAAGTTATCAAAGAGCAAGGAAAGGAAACGAGACTTTTATTTGATGGAGGAACACCTTCTTCAGTTGGTAATGACGGTGCTGTTGAAGGCATATTCACAAGGAATAGGGATAAAATTCGAATTATTTCGTTCAGCAGCAATGAAAAGAACAACGGCAGTAATAATTTTTGGATTAATAAAAAGTTTGAAGGTCCAATAGGTGTTTACAAGGACAGCACGAAGCCAACGCAAGTTATAATCATAAGGCAGATCAAAGGTTCTGACTGTGTTGTGGAATTTCGGGACAGTGAGAGAAATAATGAGGTAACATCAACTTTCAAAGCGAAGGCGGGCAATACATTTACATTTGACTTTCCAGATAGAGGCGAAGATACGGCTGTATTTAGTTTATTTCGTCGGACCTTAACGTTTGAGGATGGGACTGTGTGGACAAAGTACTAAGACTAAGAGATGACACCACATACTTGGGCGCAAATGAAGTGAAAAGGTAGATCCAGGTATATGTACTACTGAGATGTCATAATTGGAATAGAAGACTGAAAAGGAGCAACAAATTGCTAGGAGTAATCCTGGGTTCACTCTGATCAAAGTCTAAGGGCTAAACTGTCATTGAGTGAGAATTGGAAATGTTAACTCTTGAAGAATTGTTGCCTGCTTTGCTGCGTCCAGTCTTCAACATTTAAATGCCGCCACACAACATGAATTAAGCCTAGAAAACAATTCTTCGCTAAGTATTGACACGACGCTCTCACTCTAACTTAATTTAGCTACACGCACACTGCCCGTCGAAAATTCTGCTCACTAATAAACACATCAAATACCCGTGCCCAAATGTCCTTCCCCTGACCCCTGACCCACCTCCCCAAGAACAACCGACTGTCTACCACATGGTGCAGCATACTCCTCACCATACTTAGGTACTAGAGATAGAGGTGTCGAAGTGAAGTCCACAAGCAAGTCGTTCGCAAGACGCAAGAGGGCAAATAGTTCGACTAGAATGGGCAGATATGAAGACAGATACTTTCTGAAACTGCAGAAAGGGGCACGTCCATCGCGCGCTGCGGACGTGATGTGTTTCCCTGGGCCGTGCTCGGTTTCGCCTAATGTTCCATCGGACACGACTTCGACTATTTTGTGAATGATGAATGACTCTACTTATGATGTTACTCACAGTTTGCTCTCAGTGCATGCTACGTGCCATAAAAAGGAGGTGATGCTATCAACCGGAAGTCCAGCCATGACCTCCCTGCGAAGTCGATGCAGCCACAGTAGAGGGCGTTCGAGATCACGTAAGATAACTCACAACACTATAACTAAGACCAAGAAACAGCAGCAGCAAGGCGAAAATACCACCTTGCGAATCAGTGACGAAGATGGGAATATCGTCGAGATAGAAGTTGAAAGGACAGTCATTATGCAAGAAGTTTTCGATTGTGAGTTCCTGTTGTATCTAATTTTTGCGCATCACTTCATCACTTGCAATCCCCTCACTGACATTATATTCTTCAACTGTTAATTTCATTGTTCACACAATACAGTCTATGCTAAAAGCAAGAAGTGCGTCCCAACCTACCCTATGATATTTATACACAACGGAGTTACTATTAAGCCTTATCAAACTCCCAATATACTGGATTTGAATGATGGAGATATCATATTAGAGATGAAAGTGGGTGCATCAAGATTGTTTGAGTCGCTTGTGGCGCTGCAGCTTGATAATTCAAATAGACCCATCGCGATCAAAACAATATAACAATTAATGCAAAAGAAGGTCCGGATAGCCTCCAGGAGGCCGAAGTTTTCTATATATTTAACCACATGCACTATTTCACAGATTGTGCTCCAACGCGGTCAAAGCACTAGCAACCAATCAATAATGAATTTATTTCGATCATTACTAACTGAAATTAGCAGAACCCTCCTCTCAATGTTCAGATTTTGTTTCATCTAGTACAGAAGGTCTTTTCTCTGGCATTTCGCCACCATATTTCTCCAACATTTCTTCCACCTCGTGCACATAGTGTTTCAATTCGTGTATTCTTTCCTCTTGTAGTTCAAACGTGCTTGCCACCAAACCATGCCCGATGCGAACGAAACGCCATACACGAAATAGGATGAGAATGCCCACAAGATCATTTAGTATGTCCTCGTCTAAAAATTTGAATACTATCTCCAATACCAAAGAAACAGTCACAACGAAAAGATCGAGTACATATAGCGGACGTGAGAGATATGCTTTGGGGCCGAGAAGGTACATCATCAATAACAGCTCAATTTCGAACAATATGAGGATGATCATTGTGAATGAAAATAGTACCTCGTGGGCTGTATGAACCCCAGGGTGTTTGTGTTCATCGCACCCAGCTTGATAACTTGTCTCAACAAGAGGATATATACATACATCAGAATGATGTCCATCGCCTCCCTTTTCAGCAAGGAACCTACTTATTCCAGCCATGAGCCTATGTTGTACCTCTCCCGCGCCGTTAGAGTCGACACCTTCATCAGACGGGCAACAACTAACAGCCTCTCTCTCAATTAAATTGCAGCCTGGAAAAAACGCATCCAGCGTCAGCTCGATGAATACAATAATGACATCAAGAAGCAACATAAAAATGATAATATGTTGCACTGTCGGAGAGTTTAATATTTGAAGCAAGCGACACTGCCAAGGATTTGGATTCTCATCTGTCACGTGTCGTTCTTTTACACAGGCATGTTCTTCCTTGGAAGTTGGGATTGCAAAAGACGAACGTCGTCCATCGCCTCTGCGTATGTATTCTTCACGGCGATTGGGAGATGAATCAGTTGGCGTTACGTCACCAGGTAGTGGGCTTGATGATTGCTCACATTTCATCATGGTACATTGTCCGTTTTTATCTGTAGATACTTATATAATCTGATTACCTTTGAAATAAATTTAATTCAGAAATCTACCATTGGCAATATTGCACAGCATTGTTCGATCAAAGCTGAAGGCTGTGACCCAGCTTATTATTTTTGTACTATTCCTATCGTAGAAAAAACTGGAAAGGTACTATCGCCAAGATCTGATATTTGGCGATCAAGGATATTATTTATGGAGAGAAAATAATCCATAGGAAAAGTCTATATGTAATCCTTATTGTCATCATTTAGCTCCCACCACTTTTTCGTTCCAAAATAATCCCGGGCAGCTCTTTGAAGCTCTACTGTAATACTGCCGTGTGATAAATTAGCTCGTGTCAGAACATATCCATTGACTGTCTTGGCTTGCGTGAGATCACCACTTTTGTCCAGTCGTGCCTCCTTTGTTATCTGTCTATACCGTTCCATTGTTTTATCGTCAATATTGTTATCAGCTCGCCCCCCGTTTTGCTGAATAGTCAGATAGTCTTGTGTCATGTCTTCGCACCAATCTGGATTAGGATGAATAGCCCAAACTCCTGTCCAGCTCCCTATTCCTTCATCCAGTCGACAGCAAAAGTTACGCGCACTGTTGTCTTGTACTTGCCATGTTGATGATGCATTTGAATATTCACTCCAAACATGATCCCAATCAAGAGGGACTGCCAATCTGACTGGAATATTGAGATACTCTGCAAGAGTAAGGCGCAAATCCTCTTGGTCACCACATAATCTACCCCATTTGTTGGGATTTAAAAGTATCCTAGGATGCCCAGACCGATACCACTTAGAGCAGGCGTTGCAGCCTGGGCACGTCAGCTCAAACACCACTGCTTTCCGAGGACCTCTAAACCAGCCTGCCCTCAGCTCTAATTCGTCTCCCGTGGGAGCAATCTCTCGTAGACCAACTTCAGCATCACTTTGCTTTGTAGGGTATTGATCAGGCACGACATGACCACAAGATTGACACTGCACAGGCACATACGATGTCATGGGATGATCTAGGAGAAGACGCCACAACTTTCCGCAGTCATATGCATCATCTACGGTAGATGACGACTTTAGCTGATCAAGCGATTCATACCAAGTGGTTGGGAGTGGGCCACCATATTTTGAAGAAAGATGCTCTTGCAAATCCATCGGTAACATGTAAAACTGTAACGCATCCTCCACCACCTCTTTCGACGATTGTAAGCAAGCATACTTGTCTAAATACCTATGCGCGATGCGTCTGATGCAAGCTTTGGCTAGTATTAAATGACACTCATCTCTTGATCCATTTTCGGTGGCACTTATGCAGTTGTACTCTCGAAATAATTTATCGTCTAGAGTTTCTAGAGCTCCTGCTGTTAAATGATTGAAAGCATCCTCCACGAGAACTTTATCTTTGAGATACATGGCTGCAAAAGCCGACGCTGCCGCTGATCCGGGCATGGTTTTCATATTATATTTCTCTCACATCACAGTATGTCTATCAACCAAAATCTATCAAAATATTGTTAGTGAAAGATACCGATTTTTTGCGGGAAGTTTCAATGGCCACGCTGTCACCCTACTGCCGCTCTCGATGTAGGCAAACACGCTCAGTATCCAAGAAGTAGATGATATCACTGACAAACCAAACAGCACCGTGGTGGTAATGTTCATCCAGGGGCAAAGCTATGCTCCCCTATAAAATACGCAAGCCCGTATACAGTGGCGCTTCGAAACATTTTTTGCCGGAGAAGCCTTCAGCAGTGAATCGAACCGGCGGCGCCGATGCAGACATACTCGAGCAGCTGGCAAAAGATGATCCACGTTTGATTGGAGGAAATTTACAAAAAGCAATATTGTTAGATCTAATAGACTTGCGCGAACACTTTTTCGAAAGAGAGAATAGGAATTCTACTACCAATGTTGCCGCGTCATCATCATCGCAACCTATGGGTACATCATTTGGACGGTTCAAAGCTACTTTCAGAGATAGACGATTCGGTGCTATGCACACCCGTACGGCACCGAGAAATATAGATCGTGGAGAGTATGCTCAACTGTTGTACTCATGCTGCTTTTATCTGTTTGAAGAATCAGTTGCCGATGACAAAGTGAATGCACAAAAAAACAAATTCAATCTCCCTAAATCAATATTTGCCATTTTTGCATTGTATACACTACATCAGACCAATCCGCTCCCAATCTCGCCACCGACACGACAATGTACGCCAAAGACAAAGTATGGTAATTTTCAAGAAGATGCATTGAGAGAAGCTTGGTCCGCACTCCCAATATCACGGGAGGAGCAAAATCTGCATCGAAAATGTTACAAATCTCCTGTGAGAATCGATAGGAAAAACTATTTGTTATTGCTCCAGCTCAGCGATGTCTGCAAGGCGATTCTAGCTCGATCCTGTTTAGACAATAATGACTCATCCAGGCACTTCAGCATAGCTCAAGATGCATCGTATATCATTGACAAAATGCTGTTCACCGACAACTTCTTCAGCTATTGTGAATATCATGGGCCGTGTGGATTGGAAGGATTGGCAGGAAATCCGCATTTTTACAAGGAACATTTTGTAAAGCAAAAGAAGCTACCAAAGAAGGGCAAGTCAAACAAAAGTAAAACTGTAACTGGTCACATTGCAACTTCTCAATTAACTCGAGACAAGTTGGAGAAGATGAAGCGTGATGAGCATGAAATCTTAAACATATCTGTATTGTCAAATGCCATCAACAAGCACAAGTCGAATCTACAGAAAGTTACAGCGCAGCTGCAAAAATGTAGACTCCCTGGAGGTGATTTGCAACCGAAGCAACGGGATCTGGTTGAAAATACACTGAGTGGCGTTATCAATTCGCAGCAAGCTTATCTCAGTATGGATGCAGAGTTGAATGGAGAGCAAACACTGGATACACTGGAAGCCCCTGGAGATGGTGATAAAGATGCTGTAGCAGACGTACCAGAAGTGAAAGAGTCAGATCGAAATGATGTGTTACCACTTGTTTTTCCTGAATCATTTTCGTCTGAGTTACGAGGTAACATTTGTGCGGCATTAGCTGACTTTCGTCATGAAGTGGCCGCCATACGAAACTCGGTGATTGATGAAATTAGAGCTAGAAATACACCCAAAGATAACTTGGTTATTGATACGAGCAATGCAGTTGTCGTGGGAGCAAAAGGCGATAAGAATGGAGGCCAAAGCCTCAGTGATATCCTAGCTTTTTTTGATGTTCAGTCCGAGACTAGTGATGCTTTGGAAGTAAATGACGAGATTGATACGGAAGACGAAATGTCAATGGCTACTGGTGCTGGTAAGAATGCATTAGAAACTCTGCTAAAAATGGCCGAGAACAAAATGGACACAGGTCAATTGGATGATGATTCTGCCTCAAGTGATGATTCAAAAGGTGTGGGCGATGCACCCATAGATGACAACTCTGTTGCCACTGGCTCTGGGTTGAAAGCATTGCAAAACTTGCTGTCTCAGACTACTGGTAAATCTGCAAAGGAACCAACCAAGAGACCCGCAAAGCCAGCCAGAACGAAAGCTTTGTCATCTTCAGGTCGACCGAATCGTCAAAAGGCAAAAAGGGTAACAAAGAAGACAAATCTCGAAGACGAAATTTCAGTATCGACTGGTGCTGGCAAAAATGCATTGTCATCTCTGCTCAAAATGGCCGCGAATGTCGACTCAGAGGATGGTTCTGTTTCTGTCTCAAGTCAAGAGCAAAAAAGTGTGGACGATGTAACAAATGATGACAATTCAGTCGCCACTGGCTTGGGGATGAAAGCGTTGCAAAATTTGATTTCTAGTCAAACTCACAAACAAACACCCAAAAGAAAGAAGTCCCCTGCGAAACCAACAAAATCCAAAGCAGCACAATCGACAAGCCGACACAAGCGCCATAAGACTAAAAAGGATACGAAGCAAACACTACAGAGAGACGGTCTTTCTGAAAATGATGACATCTCTGTGGCTTCAACAACTGCTGCAGGAAAGGATGCACTCGCAGCTTTGCTATCCCAGGTAGAGAAAGTTGAAGAGGTATGACGCGAAAGGGTTTGTTTAACTGTATACATATCATTCATGTATTTCCATAACTTAATATTAGATTGCATATCGTGTTCTTCTGACTTTTCCCGACGCAGCATCAACATTACTCTCTGTATTCTGCCCATCTGGAAGATCAGCTTTATGAACCTCCTCTAATATATCCATAAGACCACCCAATTGCGCATCCCTTGTCACACTTCGATTCACAACAACTTCTTCCTTTAATGCGGCTACTCGTCTTTCCTTTAATTCCTCTGGAGTGTAAGCGGCATCCCCAATAACTGATTGTATTTCAGTAGACACTACAGTCTGAATTTCTTCGACAAGATTCTCAGTTTCCAATGAATCTCCCGATGCTAGCTTACGACCAAGAATCCAACCATATCCTGCTTTCTTTTCAGATTCTTCGAACATCTTTCGGACCACATCTGCACACTTTTCTGCCAGAGTCATGGTAAAGATGTTGTGTGATACATTGTCAGAGGTTGTTTCTTCTTTTGACAATGTCGCCAAAAGGCTTCGTAGTCGATCAATCTCTGCCTTCTTTTCTTCCTGGTCTGCTAATAATTTCTTGATACCGGCACGCATCTTGTGGATTTGGTATGCGAGAAGTACTGGATATAAGTGAATGGAGAAAGATGACATGTTAGCCATAGGTGCGGATAAAGGAAGGAATCTATTGGGGTGCTCATCATTCTCTCTCTCTCGGTGTTGATTGGAAAACAATAAGGGCACTGCACTCACCACATACAAAAGCAAAGAAAATATTAAACATCTCGGGCTTGGAAGCCTTGAAGAATTGAACTAAACCTGATCCAAAGGGACGCTGAGCTTCTTCTTTTTGACGATCCTTCTGCGCTTTGATCATTTCATTAAGCTCTTTGTGCAATTGTTCTGCCTTGTCAATGGCTTCTTGGCTCTTGTCCACTGATTTTTGAATTGGTGGCCCCGATGTTGGTGATGATGATGATGAGGCGAGTGTTCTTCCTTGTATGGCACATCCTTGACCTACTTGCTCGCGCCCGCTGAAAGATATTAGTGGAAGTACTCTATGCGAGACAGCCGCGTGGCTGCGTCCCCTATGAATGGCCCTGCTGGCAAGCTTGATACAAACAGGACGCAACATGGTTTTTTATCTTCTCTTATCTTTCTTCTTTGGAGTGGTGTTGTGTCAGTGTCCTACAAAACGTTATAGACGAAGTCACAAAGAAGGTGACAAAAAAGCGACCGTTATTGCGGTGTTTGATCACAATCATGGTGAAGCTTCCCAAGCTACGACGCTTGATTGACCTCCATACCTACCATAACCATAATTAGTAACCATGACAACCGCCACCATAACCAGCAGCTACACAGGTTTCACATCCTCCTTCGTCGACCGCATCGCCACCTCTCGCCGCCGCCTCGACCAATACGTCGAAACGAACAAACAAAAAGCCGACGATCTCGTCGCCAAACTCAAAAGTTGCGAGGCCGATGAACAATCCAAAATCGACTCGTTGTTGCGTCAATTGAAATCATTGCAGTATGAACGTGGTGTAGCAGAGGGTGCCAACAAGTCCACCAGTGGTCCCGACGGAGTAACGGGGGTAGCCGAACAACGGAAGAAATTGGAAACCAAACAAGCCAAATTACAACAAGAGGTGGAAATGCTCCAATCGAAGAACCGGATGGAACAATCACGGCTGGAGGAAGTCCTTGCCAAGGAGAAGGAGGTTCGTGAACAGGCACAGGAAGTTCGAGCGAAAAAGATTGAGATTGAGGCACAGAGGGGTATGACTTTGGAGGATCTTACCAAGGGTTTGTTGAATTACAAGTATACAGGGTTGACGTTTCAAAAGGGTGACAATGGTGCTCTCAAGTGAGTATGATTGGATACGTGTATATGTTCGCTTGCATTTCTATTGCATACTCATGCGTTGGTTCTCAACTTTTTGCATTCCCCACAGCTTTAAATTTACAAAGCTTGATTACAACCAACCCGACAAACCATTTACCTTTGCACTTGTCTTGGATCCAGACACTGACTTGTATGAACTCAAAGACTGCAATCCAAGACTTAATCAGAAAGATATTGATGAGGTTGTGAATGTGTTGAATGCAGATAAGAATGGATTTAATGGTTTGGTTGTGAGGATGAGAAAGTTGTTCAAGGAGACTCTCTAGAGATACATAAGTAGCTGGATATCTAGATTTTGACAGTGAGAGAGATTTATATTTCATATTCATTCATGGGCTGTTTTTATAGTTTTGCATGGCATGTATTGAATACATGCCTTTGGAAACGTTGTGATAAGATAGATTAGCAAACTTTTTGAAACTTGGCTAAAAAGAATCCCATAGTGTCGATCGATGTATCTGTTGGGTCAAACCTTCTGATCTTGTGACATTCCTCCTCTGTCAGCCCTTTATCAGGTAGCCCAGGCAAACCAGGTAGATGTGATAGTGATTCCAATCTCATGCAAGGGAACTCTTTCAGGATAAACTTGACATTCTCTTCATTTTCCAATGTGTTAATTGTGCACGTGGAGTATGTCATTGATCCTCCAACTTTGAGTAAAGACACCGCATTGCGTATGAACTTTTGCTGGTAATCTGCAGCCTTGAGCAATTCTTTTGCTGACTTTGTATCAATCTGTAGCTTGGGTCTTAGACCCAAAGCAGAACAGGGTGGGTCCAGTAATATACGATCGAAGGAGTTTGCGTAAAACCCTTTTACATCCTTTAGACCATCGTTCGCAATTGATGCAGAATCAATAATTTCATGTGGGCTCTTCCAATCCTCTCCAGACTTCAGTTCCAATAATGCTTTCGTTGAGTCCAATGCAAGCGGAACAATACTACAAGATGCATTTGCTTGAAAGAAGTCTCGAGCAGATATCATTTTCTTTCTTGATTTATCACAAGCAATGATCAAGCCATTATCATTCATCAAACTTGCCAAGTGTGTCGTCTTTCCGCCAGGGGCACAACACATATCGAGAATGACCTCGTTTGGTTGGGGATTCAATGCATGAGCTACAACTACTGAAGGTAAGTTTTGCAATATCATCTTGCCAACAAGAACTCCATTCATTGGAGGTTGCGGAGAGCAAGCTGTTGAGGTCATGACAACCCCAGTCCCTGATGATGCAAAATATCCGGCTCGTTTGCATTGTGAAATGCCAATCCCAATAAAGACGCATCTATCACAGTAGTTTTGTAAGAGCATTCCTCTTGTAATTGGGTTGGACTTTGTACTATTGGGTCGTGGTAAACTGGCATACACTGCTACTTCCTCTGACTCTATAATACCCGCATCTGCACAAAGGATGCCCTTGACAAAGATGTCTGCACCTCGAAGGACTGCTTCAGCACAGAAACGATCTACGATGACGCATCTATGTGTGAGTGGCCATCCTTGTTTGCGTCGATGTTGCCAATTAGGAAACAGATCAGTCTGTTTACTTGATACATCATTTCTTGGTAGATTACAGGTCATGGGTGGAACTTTTGCATGATTCAAGTCTGCTGTGGCACTGGTTGTTCGTATGGTAACAAGATCGGTCAGCGTTTCATGTCGCTGAATAGAGTATGAATTGTTGTGCTGACTCTCCATTATTTTTTCTGCAAAGTACTGTTCCAAGCCTGCTTCTACCTCCTTGACCGACGATCGGATATTATTGACTCTGCAACACGTATCTACTGGTGATCTCTTCATGCATTTTAACAGTCGATCGATATGTTTTGTTTCTTCGTCCCCATCATTGTCATCAAGAGCTGAATATTGCTTGGATAGGAGATCATACACATCTTGTGGGATGGCGACGTTGAATTCATCTAGAGACAAGATCTCAGGCTGACAATCCTGAGGAGGAGACATACCACTCATCTCATCATTGCCTTGATATAGATGCTCATCCCCCCATCCATGCCTGCGATATATCTACGTAAGTATCCAAGCTTCTTCGAAGTTAGAGTTATACCGGAAATCTGAGGGGCCTCAGTCCCGTATATTCGTGACTTACTTTGGGCCATGCCGCCGTGAAGGAGCTTGTCCCGCCGCCGCGTGAACGCGCAATGAGATATGTAATATTTGAGGTAGATTGTAGATTGTAGATTTGAGCGAGGTGCGAGCAATGTTAAAAAGCAAATATAATAACGAGAATAGTCTAAAATGTGACGATTGTTCTATTTGTCACCCCAAACAAAATTTAGTATTGCCAGGTGAAAAAGTATTATTTTTTGTAACAAGATAAAAAATAATAATGTATCCTCTTATTCGCTCACAACGGCAAAAACAACCAAGTCAATATCCAATATCCACCCACCAGCCCCTGCCAGCAAGTACTCGTTATACCACCAGCAATGACAATGAACGCCTCCTACAGATTCGTAGCCCTCCTTGTGGCGGCACTATCCACCGCCATATCCGCGGAACCAATGCTGTTACTAATGAACGCCCAACCCAAATGCATGTCGGTTGAAGCCCCAGCCGACGCCAGATTAACCATTGAATACGAGGCACCCGATCTAATTCTACCAAACTCCAAAGGTCCCGATGGTCAACCAGTCGATCCACGCTCGTTTCGCAAGTATCGCACCACCATTACCATCGAGCAAGATGATGAGCGGGGATATCATCACGGGAGGCATGATCCCCGTCGACCCAAAAATAAAGATAGCAATAGCAAGATGGTACGAGATTTAGAGAAAAAGAAGGGGAGTCTTATATACGATAGTAAATTCGATGGGAAAATTTCGATCTGCGTCCAAAGCCTTACCGCATCGGCAATTAGTCCCACCCCCATCAGCTTGCGTGTGTACGAATCACCTGATTTGGAAGGATTTGAAACAGTCGGAGCTGGGGCAGTTGCCCACGAAGCAGTGGAACTAGACTCTCAATCTCAACGAAATGCCCAGGAACACTTTTCACAAATGGAGCGTACGCTGAGTTCGTTAATTTCCAAGACTGATATGATTTTACGTCAGGCGGATTATGCCAAGGAGTTGGAGGTGGAGTTTCATGATCAAACGATTGCTATGAATAAGGCGAGTCAGTGGTGGCCGATTGTGCAGCTTTGTGTGTTGTTGGTTACGGGATTTACGCAGGCGAATCATATGATATCTTTTTTTAGAAAACATCATATATATTAGAGTGGTAAGGTAGTGACGGGGAGGGAGGGGGGTGTTGGTGGTATGGTAAACATGGTGTAGGGTGGAGAATTGCAACTATGTTCATGTAGCAACTTTTAAAACAGTTCTAATGATTGTATCAAAATCTTGGAGATGACTGTATCTAGTAAATTTACTGCTGAATTGTGAACGAACTTGGATTGGACATCACACTGCACACTACACAATGTTCTAGTCAAATGACATCTTTCTTTAGAAAAGATCACATATTACAATTTGCTTCAGATCTCACCCCGGCGCTCCATTTCATCGGCACGCAGTCGCAAATTCTTTAGTTTGAATGACTCTTTCTCATACATTTGCATCTCTTCGTTTTTGAACCCATTCGGATTGGATAGGAAGCCTTCGTAGTCATCGTCGCCCTCATAGAAAGTATCGTAAAAGTCACCACTTGAACTTTCAGCCTCTTCTCCAAAACTTTCACCTTGCACCCAATCATAACCTTGATCATACGCTAAATCATCATCATCTTCGAAATATGCCTCCTCTTCTTCATCGTCTTCAGAAAAGTCGTCATAAAAGACATCCGAGTCGCCCTCTTCGTCCACAATGATACGCATTGAACCTCCATCGTCTCTCCCTTCCTCAATTGCAACCTTGAGCTCATTTACTCTAGTTTCACATGCATCTAAAATAATTCTCCACAAATCTCGTACTCCCTCACCAGTGACACCACTAACTCTCAACGGCTGCCCATCCGGCAGACCCAGACCATCTCGAATGGTGGCCATGGCTGTTTCTACTTCACTTGGTTTGAGTTTGTCAGATTTCGTTGCCACTACAATAAGAGGAACACCCATATCAAAGAGTGCGGCAAGAACAGCCCTATCATCTGCGTTGGGTACACGTCGAGAATCGACCAGCAACACACCGAGAGCCAACTCGCGTCGTTTTCCAAGATAACGCTCTGCTGCTTCTTCAACACTTTCCTTTGTACCTTTACTTAATTTTGCGTATCCAAATCCTGGAAGATCGGCAAACCCTATGATTGGGTTGGCTTTGCCTCCTTCAGGCTGTCGTCGATTGTTATTCCCCTTGTTCTTGGATTGATCCAGTAATGCATATAAATTCACCGATGCAGTGGCACCAGGTGTTTTACCCACTCGAGCAGAATCTCCCGCGGCTCTTGATACAAGCTTGTTTAATAAACTACTCTTTCCGACGTTGGATCGTCCCAAAAATGCAACTTCTGGTACACCCAACGACGGAGGCTGGTCGCGATTCAAGTATCCTCCGACCATAGTGAGGTCAGATGATCCTACAATGACAGGATTGAATCTCTTCCAATTCAACATTGCTCGGTCAGATGGCTTCAAGAGCCGGTTTGATCCGGTAACATCCGCTTTTATCTTTTGTTTCTCTTCCCTCCCACTGCCCTCTGAGGGTGAGACAAGTCCTAAGCTTATTCGTTCACGTCGTGCTTTCTCATTCTCTACATGCTTATTCAGCTCATTTTGTCCCATGACTTGCCATGGTGGTCCACCTTTCTTCGTTTCTCCCACGAGAGTTAGTTTTGGTCTTTTCAGTGAAGATTGTGATGATGTATTCGTGGCAGATTGGTTATTCTTCTTTTTCCCTCCCTCATCTGCTACATTTTTGTTTCGTTTATTAGACGTCTTGCGATGCTTTCCGGGCTGGGTTTTATTTTTTGTCTTCTTCTTCTTGGAAGCTTGTAACATGCGAGTCTTTTTGCCGTGAATGCCTCCCTTTGCCATATCTAAGGCAATTGTGCTTGATCTGATGGAACATTTTGGCACCGTCGAAGGCACGGGCTGGATGTGAGTTTGAACGGTAAAGGCGTAGACAAGACTATGAGCGGAAATTGTGACCATGGTCATGATCATGAAAAGCGCGAGGTTCCGCCGCCGCCTCGGTAGGCAAGAGAGGTTCATGGTGTTTGATGGCTTGGAGGTTGGTGGTAGGGGAGGTTCATGTTTGTTTGGCTATCGAAGGGTATCGTATCGAGGTGATGATGGCTTGAGCTAGCTCGTACATATGTAGGAATCAGTAGCTAGCGATTTGCGCGCGTCTTAGAGAAACATCACGATTAGTAGCAGCAAAGGCAAACCTATGGTAACAACAAGCCAAACAATCTTTGCTTATTCTATCAGTTCGTTGCAGCAGAGGCAATAAAGAGAGGCAGGAAGCAACAAGGTCTGCCAGTTAGTACGATACTCATGGCTGCTGTCACGAGTCTTCTGTAATATTACATCAATGGGCATAATTCACATCCCTCGAACGATTGCCGCATCTATTAGAGGAGCAGTCAAGCGACATCTTTCTCCTCTTTCTGATCAAGATATTGGAATCTCAAAGCCCTACATCTATTCTTCTAAAGCAGGCATTTTTGATATAGATGCAATGGGTCACATGAACAACGCAGCTTATTTACAACATGCCGAATTCGCACGGTGGGAATGGAGTGCTTTTGGTGGATCACTTGCACAAGCTTTCAAGACAAAATCATTCTTCATAGTTACCGCATCAATTACTCGTTATCGTCGGGAAATAGTACCAATGAAGAGATTTGATATTGAAACGAGATTAGTGGGCCTAGATGATAGAAACCTATGGGTGTATCAAACATTTCATTATCACATCAATAAAGACAAAAATCAAGCAGAATCAGATGGTCCAACAAGAGGAAAGGTGCTGGCTCAAATTTTGACCCAGGCTGTTATTGCCAAGACTGGAAAAGGAGTGATCAATCCACGCACTTGGTTAGAGGAAAACTCTACATATAGCACTAGTGCCTTGGATGGAGTCATGAATCAAAACGGAGATTCAATGAAGTCGACGATATTCGACGAAAAGGCAAAGCGTTTCATCCACCTCGAAGATATCCTGAAGAGATCGGCTGCAAGCTACGATGATGAGATTCCTAAGTAGTTAAATTGATCGTGGTAGACAGCTGGAAGACTGCTTTTATGATTACGATATTGGCAGCAGCTCTATAAACATGTCTAATGCGAATAATAACTTGAACTTATAGTGGCTTTCCATCAGCCCCCAACAACCCACTTCCTCCAGAGTTCTTCTTGAGCTCATTGCCATCAGCTCCAACTAACTTGGGACCACCTCCAATTCCAGCGGAAAGCACCTCAAGCAATTGGATTTTAAAGAACAATGCAGCTCCTCCGGGAATCCTTCCATCAGGAGTTCCTGCATCCCCATATCCCATCTCTGCTGGAATACCAAGCATCGCTGTCTCACCCTCACACATGTGTTGTAGCCCCGCTTGCCATCCCTTAATAACACCACCGAGAGGGAAGGTTACTGGATCTCCACCAAGAGATGAATCGAATACTGTTCCATCGGGCAATGTTCCATGATAGTGCACCTTTACCGTAGATGCTTTTGTTGGTTTGACTCCCTTTCCAAATCCATCAGGTCCAGCCTCCAAAGGATGGATCACAACTCCACTCTCAAGCGTAGCAGTCTCTGGATTTTCTGACATCTCTTGCAACATTGCCTTTCCAGCATCTTCTATCTTCTTACGAATGTTGTTGGCCCTGTCAACAATAATCTTATTCAAATCATCACCTCTTCGTCCCAAAAGTTCCCTCTGGTCCTCGTCGTCGAATTTGCCTACCACTGTATCCAAGAGACCACGTGCAACTTGCGTCAATTCTTCACTATTCTCTACTAGAGGGCGGACATCACCTAATTGCCGTGCAAGATTAACACCGAGAGCGTACATGAGTTCATCGTGCGTGCCTTGTTCGATTGTCTTGGCTGCCGCTGGTCCTGATGACGACGAGGAGGAGGAGTCATCGGCGAAGAGAGGTGTATATCTTTGCACTGGAAGATGATGAGATGTCGAGATTGGTAGTGGCCCTGGAGCGAAAGCAGAGACAGATGATGCCGTAGCGGCGATAGCGATGGCGATATGGTGGTTCTTCATCTTCGATTTCTATGAACGAATTGTAATGTGCGGCTCTCGTGCTCCTGCTGTGGCTGTGACCTGGACTGTGATGGAAAGTGAATGATAGAGATCGATAAAATGGCGCGGGCGTTGCAATATTATTTGGCGCAATTTTTTTTCACCCACGCGGTGAAACAAGCAAAAGTAGGTACGTGGTGATGGAAGCAACACAAGTCTTCTGCCAAAAAGCAGTCGAAGAACACCATCTGATACTATATTAGCCAAAGCAGCAGCACTGAATAAACCATCATCTCCTCAACAATGAAATCCACAACGATCGCAACAATCTTCGTGGCGGTGGTTGCCGGTCCTTCCGCTACCACTGCTTTCACTGTAAGCCCTACGCCGATTCAGAGATGTCAAGAGAATAGAATATCATCTACTCAATTGGGCATTTTTGGCAACGCATTCAAAAACGATGACTCTCTTGGAAAACCTCAGAATGCAGGTCTAACAAACGGACCGAAAATAAATGAGGTGACCATTAATGGCAAGCCAGTCAAGGCTGTTGCAGGCCAAAAAGTGAGCAAAGTGTTGGCCTCGGCGCGTGTTAAGATGACGTATTCATGTCAGAAAGGAAACTGCGGTACATGTGAGATGCTCATGAACGGTCGAGTTGAAAAAGCATGTCTTGCTAAGATCCCGCAAGGAAAATGCAATATCCAGACTTACAATTGAGTTAGATTTATGACGAGTTAGATTTATAGCGAAAGGCTGTAAAACATAAATATGTGTAGTGTTCACACTTCCCACTATTTATGCAATGATTTTTAGTATTGAGCTACCTCAACCAATCTTCATATGCTATCTATTGCCACAAAAAAAATAAAAAATAAACAGCATTATCATTTAATTCACCTTTTGTCGCTTAGCATCTGGTTGCGAACTGCCACCATCAGTACCTCTATTATTCTTCATCATCTCATCCAAATCCTTCCGAATAGCCCTAAACTGCCCCGAATCCACCCCCCTCCTATTCGTTTGGACCAACTCCAATATCTGCACCGATATACTCGTCAATTCCTCCGCACCAATTCCATCTAACAAGTCCAACCATGTCTTCCCCCCAATAGGACCAATATCCGCATGTGTCCCAGAAAGGTAGACGCACGCCATGGCAATTTGTTGTGCACTAAATTGAAGACATAGTGATGTATGCAATGAGTCATTTGCAAAGCTAATTGCATTTTGTGCCAATTCTTGCACCAATTGATTATTCTGCTGTGGTTTCCCCAACGGTTGTCCATCTTTCCCAACCAACTTGGCCTTTTTGGTAGGATTGTATTCCAATAACCGCTTCTTACTCAACCCTTGAGCACAATCAATTAGAAATTTGAAAGGGTGGTCTATACTCAATTCAAACCCAATAGTATGCAGAATGACACGTTCCAGTAATAACACTCGTTCTTTCAACCTGGCAAATTCATCTGGTTTCATTTGAAGATCCCCTCCCGTGGAAGAAGACGGCGATGACATGATATTATTGGGACTCATACCTCCCACATTGGGACTATCTCCACCTGACACTAATTTATTCTGCAATTGCTGCTGTTGCGCCTTTCGTCGTAACTTCCAACACTCTCTGATGACCAAATCCAGTTTTTTGGGGCTCTCCTCCGTTTTCCCCGCCAGTAACAAACACGCCATGGCGACCTCGAAACGGTCGTGTTCCTGAAACGCGTGCTTGGCATAGAACCGATGGAAGAATACAGTGGCGGTGGCGATGGCTACGCGGGGGAGGCGGAGGCAGCGTTGTCCGCCGGCCTCTTCGATGAAGCGGCAGGTCCGTCGGCGGGCCTGGCGTTCTGCCTCGGGCGTCATTGGATCGGGTTGGTGGAGGACGGAGGGGAGGTGGTTTTCGTCGAAGCATGACGTGGGAATTGGGACTAGGGGTATCGACCGCGGTTTTGACGACATGGTTGATGGAGGCGGTGGGACTGATGTTGTCGACATGGTTATATATGTTTTTTTGATTGGGAGTTGGGAGTACCTAAGTGGTGGGGAGCCAGTCACCGTGACAATATTGACGTGACAGGAACATGGTGCGTGACGGTTAATGCTGAGGCTGCAGGAAAGAGACAATCTCCAATTAGAGACGGTGTCTTCCGTGATTGCTTTCAAAAAATTGAAAAAAATATTTCATGCCCAATGCCCGCCCAATCAAAATGCTCAACAAATACATAAAATAAAGTAAGAGCAAGAGTACAAGGAGTAATAGATAATCGGTTGGACCTGTTGCCAACGAAGCAGAAGAAGTATTGCATTGTCGCACAAGAAGTTGCGAAGAAAAGTAGCGAGTAATAATAACGCTACCTGTCCTAGAGTATTGGCTCTCACTATGATAGATCTTTTTGCAGCTGGAGAAAATTTCCCCACAATTGATCAAACTCAAAGCGATTTACAATCAGTCGACATGATGTTATCTGTCGATCTCCTATCCGGAACCTCTGGAGATGCATTCGACAGTGGAACCCCGCAGAGCAACACCGCGGCAGCAGCAACAACGAAAAAAAACAGTGGCGAGGTAGAACTAACAGACCGGATGAATGCAGTAGCAGTAGCAGAACCAACTATGCCCAAACCATCCTCATTTGAAAACAAGCCACATGCGCCACCATCTATCTATCAACTTAATTTCGATGTAGAGCATATTGGTAAGAAGAAACCACAAAGTAAACGTCAGGCTACGTGGACGTATGGATTTCCAAAACAAACACAGGATGAAAATAATTCTATATTTGAAGAACATGAGACGAGGTTAACTTGGTCCACACATTCTGGAAAATATTCAATTGAAGTGGATGGGCAGGTAGTTTTTGAGGGTATAGCGAAGGGGTCGGTACTTGAACACAAATTCATTTATAATCATACCAAAGGATGTGTTGGCGAAGACTCATCTGAAGCAGGGTATATCAGGATGCGCATCATTGCCTGCCGTAAACCACCAGTGCGATCAAGTAAAAACTTTCGTTGTTATGAATTTGTCATCGGTGGGCGAGTCTTTCGTGACTTGGCGAGGAATAATCAGTATGGGGAAGAATTTCACAATGAAGATAGTGAAAGTGATGTTGGGGTTTTGAGTAGCATTCTTGATATAGTGGATCCTAGCTGGAGATCGGCTGGAATGGTTTGAACCAGATGAACTAGGAAGTTGTTAGAGACCATAGGAGATACAAAAGAGGTGCTATCAAACAGTCGATGCTTTAGATCACAGCTTACAATGAAATGGCTGTAAGTAACGATAAGGAAAAAAATTGATACTGCGTGACTTTATCAGGAATCCTACTATAATACAGCTCAGATTCTCTCTACACCCTCATTTCATCTCTTTCTTGATGCCATTCTTTGGTTGCATACACATCACACACGCCACAATACACAGAAGCAAAAGCAATGACTCCCTTTTCATCAGTATTATGGCAAATCCAAAATAACGAAGTACCATAAGATGTGGAAGAAAGTCTGAGCAGCCTTGCTGCTAAAGCCACTTTCAGCCAGTTCAAACTTGATTTGTTTACATAATGTTGGCACCTGAGAGTAGTAACTAACTCTTAACTCTTATGTATCGCATCAAAAGCATTGTCGATAGCGACCAAGGATCTTCCCGTTTATTGTGGAGTCTCGTCTATGTCTGTCATTTTCGAAGCGGCGCGGCGTCCGCAATCCTCATACTCCTATGTTCATGTTAGTGTAACGCAGTATGCCATGGCCGTCACCAATACATCAATACCAAAGACATGAAGAGCACTAATCCATTCGACGACTCACCAAGAGGATCTTCTGGTGGCGGAGCAGGAACCAACCCATTCAGCGATGACAACAATGAAGACGAAACTATTCCCAATGCTGACGTCTCGTTCGCAACGAGTACTCTTAAAAATCACAACAATACAACAGCGGCTTTAAATACTGCCTCCATGTCTCATACTAGTGGCTCAATAGTTGAACCTTCCTCCATAATGGCCGGTGGGCCTAGTGAATCGGCGTGGCAGGATCTCGGTGATCTGCCGTACCGAAGAGTTCATTTGTACTCGAACATAAGTTGGGGTTGTACTACTATTTCTCACAAGAACAAAACACAGTTCAAAGACAAAGAACAGCAACAACAATTTCAACCAGGGCAGAGCAGTCAACACAGCAACAATAGCGAGGAAGAAGAAATGAACGAAGAACGATTCGGCCTCTCTTGGTATCCAAAATCATATGTCGATGCAGTCCGCTCACATCAAAATGTTTCAGGGGATGCCTCTGAAGTAGCTCGATTATTATCTACAACAACTACTACACTGGTAGCAGGATGTCCCAATGGTGGACCAATTGCCGCGGTGACCATTCCACTTCTCAGCAGCGGCATCAGTGGCAGCAGTGCATCCGCTGGAGGAGGAAAGGGGATAATGGGATCCTCTGGATTTGGATCCAAAACAACTATTCGGATCATGAACAATGCTGGATCTATACTGGCCAAGATTCCATTTCCTCCGCCGAAACACGAACTGATGGATTTATCAACGACTTCTTCTACTGCTGTCTTGCAGCATCGTGGTCCGGGGGATATATTAACCATTGGATTTACATCGCGATGTGTCCTTGTGGTTGTATTACGGGATAGTCTCACGCTGTGTTATGATCTTTCCGGAAAAAGTGTGCTGCCACCATTCTTTGCGCTCAAGTTCAATTCGGGCAATCATCATACAGCCTCACCATCTCGGGGAGGTCAAGTCAAATTGAGTGGAACAGAATTATTAGAAGCACGTGTGTACGAGGGGGGTTGTGCAGTGTTGGGTGTGGATATGAATTCATCAATTGTGGAACTATTGGACGAGCATGATGATCCGGCATATGCGGATGGGATGGATATTTCGTCAAGACGGATTGTGCCCAAGTCGTCGGCATTTTCGTCATCATCATCTTCTTCTTCTGACCATGATCCAACTCGAGGAGACGATTCGCCATTTTTTCTGGCACCTCCGCCACATTATGCGATTGTTACTCCACTGCCGACGGCCATGTTTTCAAGATCAAAACATTTATCGTTTGGGTGCATTGCAGTACTTCCTCGTCAGTACTCTCCATCGGGTAGACCCGAATTGTTTTTATCTACCTCAGATGGATCTGTAGTTGTTGCAGAGGCAAATCCATCGACAAGCCCCAACAATGGATTAACGGACGTTGATTGCCGATCACGTATCAATGACGGGGGAGGAATGGGATCATCATCAGCTCCAATCATCTCCATGGCATTTGCTCCCAATGGACGTTTCTTGGCATGCTTTACTTCAAATTCAGTCTTGACTGTCGTCTCGACAACATTTGAATCAAAAGTACTCGAATTCAATACCTCATCCGGGAGTTCTTCACCACCACGATCAATGGCATGGTGTGGCGAGGATAGCGTCGTGTTGCACTGGAAGAATTTGGGTGTTTTGTTGGTAGGGCCGTATGGAGACTGGTTACGGTTTCCCTATGGAGAAGATGATGAAATGGGTACAGCAGCAATGACTGGGTCAAGAGTTCATGGTGACTCCGAGGTATATCTCGTTCAGGAAATGGATTGCTGTCGAGTTTTAACCTCAAATGTGGTGGAATTATTGCAGCGTGTTCCTCCTGGCACTGCTGACCTTCTTCGTATTGGTTCCATAGAACCAGGTGCCTTATTACTTGACGCTTCGGATGCATTTGATTCTGGTAGCTCTAATGCAGACGAGGCAGCACGCTCTCTTACAGCTAGGGAAGGGTTGCTAAGTGAAGCCATCCTTGATTGTCTAATAGCCGCTGTAGGAGAATTTGACGTTCGTGTTCAAAAGCGCATGCTTCGTGCTGCATCCTATGGCTTACATTTTGCATGTAAAGATGAAACTTACCGAAATAAAAACCCCGGACGACCATCGCATGAGGCTGTAGCATTCGTTCGAGCATCGAGAAAGCTGAGAGTGTTGAATGCTATTCGTCGCCAAGGAATTGGGTTTGCCATGACCTCCGCTCAGTATGATGCTGTGATGCCGAAGGGTGTGGTGGCAAGGTTAATGGCCGCTGGCAGACCATCGTTGGCTGCTTCAATTTCCGAATATCTCAAACTAGGCAGAAGAGTACGTGATTATGCAAGAGCAATGAAAGCATCAGCCTTTGTAACTTCGCCACCGGAGTCAAACATGACCGATTCCCAGATTGCTGAGGAGGCTATCCGCATAATTCAGGGGAAAGAAAAGGGCGGTAAAAAGGCACAGGATGAGGAGGAAGATTCGCTTTCGTCACCGCCATCGTCTGGTATGTACGCATCTGTGGCATTGGCAGCACACCGTTCTGGGCGGAAAGGAGTTGCAGACTTACTAATTATGCTTGAGGAAAGCCCCGAAGACAAGGTGCATGCTCTATTGACGATTGGTGCCTACGCAGACGCAGCAGCAGTTGCCGCCAAAGCAAGAGACTCAAATCTTATTTACACTACCATTTCTGCCTACGAAGGAGGCCTCCCAAACAACGAAGAGGGGAAGAGTTTGTATTTTTCAGGTATTATAAATAAATTCCCAACAGAAGCAGTGAACATGTTCACTTCGTACTATTGTCGGCTTGGGACGCTGGCTGTCGGCGATGCTAATCCAGCGGTAAACATCTTCCTAAGAAGGCAGAAGCATACTGAGGCAGGCCTCATGATAGCGAAGAAGGCATTACTAGTGGAATCGATGGAGGGTAACAAGCGAGAACAGCAAAAGATAGAAATGCTCAAGGATGCATCAAAGATATTCGATGTTGGAGGCAAAGATTGCGCGTTCCAAAAAGCTTGTGTTGACGAACAGATCCAGCTAATGGCAGAGCAGGAGCAACTAAGGTTGGCATATGGATCAAATGAGGTTGCTCCTCCGTCATCTTCGGTGACATCTACAATAATGTCAATTCTAAAGCACGGAGCTGTCGATCAGCGTTCGGCGCATAAACTGAATGCCGATGCGGAACGTATTGCGAAGAAGTTCAAAGTTCCTGAAAAACGACTATGGCATGTGAAGGTGAGAGCTTTTTCTGAAAGCGGACAATGGGCAGTACTACGAAACTTTTGTGATTCAAGGGCCAAGCCCCCAATAGGAATTAAGCCATTTGCATTAGCTGTAATCAAAGGCAAACAAGGAGAGGCAGAGATAATGCATTATGTAGGCCTTATGCAGGACAAGACCGATGCTGATGACCGATACGATCTGTTGTGTGAAGCAGGTTTATGGAAGAAGGCGTTGGAAGAGGCAGTAAAGCAAGGGGATGGAAGAAAAATTGTCAACGTGCGATCACTTTGCAACAACCCTGATATTCAGCGACTATGTGACAAATACATTTGATGAACCGTCTTCAAGTTTTTAAGTTGTATTACATTAGTTATTGAAACGTTGATAGCATTTTATCCATATCAATTGTTAGAGTGCCTTGTGACAGAAAAGTCTGTCCCAAAATGATAACATATGGAGCCTTTCCCCCCTCGTCGAACCAGTCCAAGTCTATCGGATTAACATAAAACTGTCTCGGATCATCTTTTACGTTGCTCGTTATGTTGCAAAATGTTCCGCCCATCCCTTTCATTGTTATTGACACTGAGTGAAAATTACGTGCATCTTTTGCGTTGTCCATCAAATCGGTAGCATAATACTCTTGGACGAAATTCCAGAAGGGTCTAATCAACAAACAACCGGTTAAACCAGAATCAAAGACTGCTACAATTGGTCGTTTAATACCTCTTTTCGAAAGCGGAAGCCCATCAAAGGATAATGATTTAACTTTCACTGCGTAGTGGTCCACAAAATCCCCGTATTTGCGCAAGTCAAACAATTGCATTGCGTTTGATTGATCTTGTATCAGTGATTCTGTCGAAAACGTAAGTTCTCGGAGCGGTGCGTTCATACAAAACGATTTGATTTGGTGGTATTCTTTACTGCTGCTGCCTTCTATTGCGATACACTCTTGTTCAAAGAATGTAGGTCGTGGATCTGGAAAACGCGTCCTGTCAGCATTTGGATTGCTGTTTTGAATCAAGCCCAATAGTCCGTATGGTTGAAATGTTCCTCCGCCTGTAGCTTCGTTGGTGAGTGCTTCATCCAGTACACCAAGAACTCCAGCACTGGTTATTTCTTGAGAGTTGTATTGTCGTATCTGCAATCGTGGATCACGGAATGAGTATCTTGCTAATTTCCAATCAATCTGTCCACTTACCGCTCCATAAATTTCTGATGTAGATTGATATTCTGAAGGTGATAGTAAAAGAGCATCGTCATTGTCCTCCTTCACTTTTGTGAATCTTTGTCGTTTTTTCCGTCCACTATCATTTCCAGCAAATGGTAACACCAAATAAGGCGAGCCCGTATCAACAATGGTGCGGTACACTTGAAATGAATTGGCGTTAATGCCAAACACTGTACATCTTACGCAAAAGGTGCCGCCAGATGCAGGTTCCAATGGAAGAGTGCAAGAAGTATCAGTAGCATCTGCGCAAGAGGTAATTGGTAATAACAATACATTAGTTCCCAAGATTAGGGTTGTTACACATGAGCGACGGTCTGTTGAAGGATCTGAACCGCTGTGAAGACGAAGCACTGATGTCTTTATGTCACTGACACGCGATTCCGTCCTTTCTTTTGTGAAAGGATGGCGTAGAAAAAATGATGCTACAACCGCCGTTTGTGATGTAATGGCAGCAGCTTGGATCACCACCAGAAATATATGGTGAAATCTTCTACTGCGTTTCATTATCACCTTGTCACTTGATGCCAATGGCCAAATAATGGATAGATTACAGTTAGCATGAACATTTGGTAGGTAGAGGTAGGAGAGAGGAGAGAGTCGTCCAAAATTAACCCTAAGTAACCACATTAACCCCCCGACCCTTTGCACTCAAAAGATGGCGCATCATCTTCTGCTCACAAAACGAAGAACTTTGCCTGCTCTGCTTCCGCTAAGTATCTCTAGCTTCTCTTATGATGTATCTGAAGTGCTGTTTGCTGTTGCGAGTTTTAAAAAGAGGCATAGATACAAATATTTACAGCATTGATGCTGAGGTGTCTTTTTCTTTTCGGCGTTATACAGAAATATGATGAGCCTCTTGATCATTCAACTCGCACTTGCCTTGATAGCATTGTACGCGGGTCTCGGCACCGTTCAGAGTTACATACCATCGACACCTCCGCCGGGCCGACAGCCATCGTCATCACCAACAATGAAATCGACTGTTTTCGATATTACGTCTCCTGATGAGCTTCATGATTTTGTTGTGAAGGATGATAGGCTCGCCGTAATCAAGGTCTATTCTCACTGGTGTCGCACATGCAGGCAGTTCGATATGAGATACAGGAACTTAGCATTGAATTGGGGTGAGCAGAATGATGATGCTGGTGGGATCTACAGTAATAGAGCAAGGTTTGCGCAAATGGAGTACAGCAGTGAGTAGAGTTTGATTTATGTAATGTTGAATCTCATCAATTGTTTACAATGGTATAAAATATGCACTTGGTGACTCTTTACGCAGCAAATGAAGAAATATGCAAGCTACTCAAAGCTACAAAGGTGCCATACATCCTCATCTACAAGCGCAGTGAAGGCGAAGTTGCGCGATTTGCATGCCCTCCGAGTAAAATTCAGCTTCTAATCAATGCTTTGCATGAGCATGCCTCACCTCTGGACGATCTTTCTATGAACGTATCGGAAGAGCCAGAAGTTGAGCCATTATTGGAGGACGACAGTATCGAGTCGACATTAATGAACGGTTCAGAGATGATAGATGCTTTAATGCCAGAAATACAAAAACAATCTTATCATGATTCTATATTAAGCTTTGAAGAGTTTTGTAAGAAGCATACAAAGAAGAAGTGAACATGTGAAATGTATTGTGTGTCAGCGTGAACAAAGTTTTTGAAATACGTCAAGTGAAGAAAGATGTGTAAAGAGATAAGTAATGCACACGCTTATCATTTTAGTCTAAACATCATACAGCTTGATTCTTCTCAACAACTTTTGCCTATGATCAAATGAGCATTTGGCAACAATTATGTCAACAATCCTGCCAGCAGAAGAACACAGATACGAATAAGTAAGGTTGCGAACGTTGTCTACGAGATATGCTCTTCAGCAGCTGGCGTCTCAACATCCTTGGCCAATGGTTCATCCTTGACAACCTCATCAATAGGAGCAGCAATATCTTGCGTGTTCTTCCAGTAGAAATGGTGAACAAAAATTGTTGCAATGATACAGAGCCCAATTGGGAGCAACCCCCAGTACCAAAATTGCCAATCTTGCCAGCCCCTAATGATGGGTGCAGCTGTAAGACTGACCATCGACATGAGCTTGATCAAAATGTTAAGTGAGGGTCCACTAGTATCCTTGAAAGGACTGATAGAAGAGGAAAAAACGGCGGACGTGAGCAAGCGACGACATGGCAAGAAAGAAACTAAAAACATCTTCATCAATACTCACTCTCCGACGGTATCACCAACGACACAAGCCTTGTGAGTAGTAGTTCCCTTTCCACCGCAAGCTCCTTCAATTTCGATGTACTTCTTACTGTTGTCCCATGCACCACCGGCGTTTGCCATCATGATTGCAAGCATCATTCCTGAAGCAATGGCTCCTCCAAGCATTCCAGTAAGACACTTTGGACCGATCAACAAACCAGCAATTAGAGGAGATAGTACGGCGTAAACGCCAGGAAGGATCATTTCTTCAACAGAAGATTGAGTCGAGATGGCAACGCATCTGTCAGAGTCAGCCTCGGCAGTTCCTTCACGAAGACCATCAATCGTTGCAAACTGACGGCGGACTTCAATGATGATAGCTCCAGCAGCTTTCTGGACTGAAAGCATTGTCAATGCTGCGAACAAGAAAGGAAGCATCGCTCCAAACAACACGCCACTGAGAACAACTGGATCACCAATATCTGCAGAGACAACTTGAGCTTTGTCCTTGAATGCAGTCAACAACGAAAGACTGGTAAGAACAGCAGAACCGATTGCAAAACCTTTTCCAGTAGCAGCGGTGGTATTTCCAAGTGCATCAAGAGCATCAGTTGTTTCCCGTACACGCTCTTCGAGCTCAGCCATCTCGGCAATACCGCCAGCATTATCAGCAATGGGACCATACGCATCTGTAGCAAGTGTGACTCCAAGTGTAGAGAGCATACCAACTGCTGCCATGGCTATAGATACCAAACGAACAGACTGTGTAAGAATTCAAGATCGTGAAATAATAGCTGTGCTGGTGGAAAAGAGAACTTACCAACACCATAATCTCCAGATAAAGCATTGCAGCCAAGAATTGTGGCAACAATAATAAGAACAGGAGGTACGCATGACATCATACCGATTCCAAGCCCTTGAATAATGACAGTGGCAGGTCCTGTAACACCTGCTTCTGTAATACTTTGGGTTGGCCAGAATGAGTAAGATGTGTAATACTCTGTAGCTTGTCCGATCAAAATGCCTGCGATCAATCCAATGGCAATGCATGCAAAAATCTTCCAGCCTTCGGCGGCTTGGTCACCTGGGAAGAATTGACTCACAATGATAGCGCTGAATGCAAGTACAAGCACAGAAGACGAGATGACACCTTTGTGCAATGCCATCATAAGCTGTCTCTGGTTAGCTCCATCCTTTGTTGAAACGGCATAGAAGCCAAACATAGATGCAACAATTCCTGCACCAGCAATCCAAAAGGGTAGTGCAACTTTGACGGCGTTTCCGTTAGCAAGAGTAGCGGCTGCAATGATTGATCCCACAAAGGATTCGAAGAGATCAGCACCCATACCAGCGACATCTCCGACGTTGTCACCTACATTATCGGCAATAACAGCAGGGTTGCGAGGGTCATCTTCAGGAATATCCATCTCAACTTTTCCTACAAGATCTGCACCGACATCAGCAGCCTTGGTGTAAATACCTCCGGCAACACGAGCAAAGAGAGCAATGGAAGACGCGCCAAAGCCAAAACTAGCCAAAGAATCGACAGCTGCAATCAAACTCTTCGCAGCAGTGGCTTCCGCAGTACCCAATTCACCCACAGAGCTGATCAATAAAAAAGGAAAGGAAGACAAAGGTCAGGTTAGATGATCAACTAAAATGTGGATAAAGAAGTTGCAATCATGTCACATGGGACAACTTACCGGTTGAGAGTCATAAGCCACAAGAAAAACGAGAGACCTGCGAGTCCAAGTCCAACAACAGTAAATCCCATAACAGCACCTCCCGTAAACGCTACACGAAGAGCAACGGAAAGGCCTTGTTTGTCTGCTGCTTGCGTGGTCCTCACATTGGCATCAGTGGCAACACTCATTCCAGCCCAACCAGCACCGGCGGACAACAAGGCACCAGCGATGAAACATCCGCCAGCACGAATACCATCGAGACGATCCGGATTATCCGCCAAGGATAGAAGATTGCTGGGAGGATCAAGGGTGTAGATAATGATGAGAACAGCAAAGACGAGGAAGACGAACATGGTAAGATATTTGTACTCGGTGACGAGGAAGGCTTTAGCACCTGATTTGATCTTATCGCAGAGCTTGTTCATTTCGTCTGAGCCACGCTCGTAGCTTTGCAGCTGCAAGAAGGAGATATCAGTGTGATGTCACATTACATGTTAGAAAAAACAGTGTGAGCAAAGCTTGGAGTGTCAATGATTTGAAATAAAATCAATGACATGACATATCCGATATGTACATGCTAATGCACACATATCTCGGAGACTAACTGAGACAGCGAGTACGAGATTGATATGTCGGTACTTATTTACCTTCTTTGTCAAGAAAATCGCCATCAAGAGAGCAATACCACTGCATGCCAAACTGAGAGACACAATATTGATGGAAGTCGTGTTGCATGGATATGGCATATCCGATGTGCATGGATTAGGCATCAGAGATCCTAACACGCCGCTCATGGTGAAGGTTGTTCTTTAGAATCAAAAGGAAGGAGAAAGGAAGAGAGGATTCTACAAGGAGGAGGCAACCAATAAAGAGATCTATTGATGATATCTTGTATCGTTGTTGCTCTGTTTATGAAATTTATGACATTTGAAGCATTGGAGAGCTGCTGTTGAAGTAATAGCTGCGCTTTTTGTTGACACTTCGGTTCCCAAAAATCAAAAAAAACAGCTTTCTGACACCTTGCGCGTCCAGGATATTTCAGTCTAGGAAGGAATTAGTACAATATCCAAAGGTGTCGCTGACACCCAGATGTTTGAGACACACAGCTGTTTGAGTTCTCAAACAGTCCCAAAAATCTAATATCTAAAAACCATCGGAGAGGATTCTACTTAGGTAGGAATTTGTACTTCGCAAAATGGTGTCACGATAACAGAAACAGAGCAGGTAGGCAGCCGCCAGCACCCTACCGTAGGCATGGGGTGCATTCAGCAGTGGTAGTAAATTCGAAGTCCACAGAATTAGCAGCAGCTTTCATTGTTCGCTGGTACTGCCGACATCCGACGTACAAACCATGACCACTATGGATGATTTGGATGTGGACTTTTGTGAATGCCCTATTTGCCTCGACATTTTCAAGGATGCTTCAAATTTGCGACGCTGTGGACATGACTTCTGTAATTCTTGCATATCACGGTGGTTATCAACCAATAACACCTGCCCAGTGTGCAGGGACCGTGCTGATCCTGGTGACGTCTTGCCTAGTCGTTTATTGAGAATATTTTTTAGTTACGTCAACCTCCATGCAGCGGCGACAGAATCTGATGCTGCGAAGCGTTTGCGAATAAAAGAAACCCATGAATTTCTCGTGCAATTTATGGGAGCCCTTTCTGTTGAGGAAAGAAGGATCATGGGTATTAATCGACGACAAACTGGTCATCCCCTTGTTATGATGCAGCCCATTACCCCTCATGTGGACATGATGCATGGATCGGCAGTGAATAGCAGGGCTCAAATTCCACCAACTCACTCTCACATGCAGCAGGAACAAGAGCAACAATATCATCTAAATATGGGGCCATCACTTGTGACGCAGCCTTACAATGATTCTACTAATGCGATGGTGTATTATGGAGTATCAACGGATGATGCAGCACAATTGCCACATAATCACTTCAACATGCAACACCAGCAACCGCAGTATCATACCAATTTTGAACATTCTTATCATCCATCACATCAGTTGCCGCAAATCACACACACCCCTCCTCCAAGAGTCATCATTCTATCCTCATCGCGTGGACCTGGAAACACTGCTTCTAATCAGTTACTCTCCTCACAATATCCTTTTGGTCGAGAGTATCATCGTGATTACCAACAACAACAACAACAACAACAACGACTCAATATGGGACCACTGCCACCTCCACAAATGCAACACCATCGTCACAACAATAGTCCACATCATCAGTTGCCACAAGCCTCACCCTTGTCACCATCATATCCTCCCCTCCCTCCAAGAGACAATCCAAGTATCACAAACTCTTTGCGTGGTGAATACAATGATTATGGGGGGAGACGTTCCTCACGAAACCCTACCGGTCGAGAGCACCGCCACCAAGATCATAATCGTAGTCGTAGTAGGAGTCGGAGTGGTTAGAGCACAACGAAGTATATAGGAATACTAACACCGATGACAGTACTTCATGGGAAAGTTCCTGACGTCGATCCCAGTGAGAGAGCTTTCGAAATTCCAGTTCCTCGTTTAAGGAAATTGGATTGACATTTTGTTGACTCTTAATGAATAATCCTATCGTACCTAATACTACTTAAATTTCTTCTGCAACGAATATCTCACATAACCGGCCCAGCTACAAGAACATGATGTAACCAACAATTGCAACAGATGCGAATGCATATCTAGGATTGGTCGATACAGAAAATCCTGTCGATGAATCATATAATGAACTGAACTCGCTTGTCGAACTAGAAGGAGGCAAATTTTCGTTACCTGTGGGAGGCACTGTTACAACTGCAGGAGTTGATGCCGTAATGGTCGAGTTTGTCATGCTTGCAGCAGCAGTAGTAGTACTAACTTCGGTTGCACTTACAGTGGCGCTGGTTGAGGCAACAGTTGATGCAGCAGCAGTTGAAGCAACTTCAGTTAGATTGGCGCTCGTTGCGGCAACAGTTGTTGTTGGTGTAATAATGGCAGGACAACAAGTATCCTCGAAAGCTTTCTTCTCAGTACAAGCATCACTTGACTCTTGAACTAACGGAGCATCTTCAATTATGTCATCACAAGTGATATCTCCTTCAACCAGTGTTGCCCCAGACACGGTGAGACCTCCTGCACAAACTGAGCAGGCAACGAACCCCCCAACAGGACAGCACCTTTCCTCGGATTGCTGAATCAACTCACAAATACCATCTCCGGCTTCTTGTCTAGCCGCATCAGGCAACAAGTCGGCACAAGTTTTACCGGGTACAGTTTCCAAAGTCGAAGGGGCAGTAATGCCGCCAGAGCAAACTACGCAAGAAGATCCAGGCAAAGCTGTAGTCACGGCAGCCTCGGTAGATTGACCAGCTACTGTGCTGCCCACAACAGCTGCAACTGTGGCATTAGCAACCACGGCAGCTGCTGTGCTACCTGCACCGGCTGCAGCCGTGGAGACAGCAGCTGCCGTGCTACCTGCAACTGCTGCTGCTGTTGAACCGGTCTCAGTAGTGCCCATTGCCGATACTGTTGTAGGTGCATTATCTGGGCAGCAAGTACTTTCAAACGACTTGATCCGACTGCAAATGTCGTCGTCAGCATCAAAACGGGCTGCAGCTGCCTGTATCCCTCCACAATCATTATTTCCTTCTGTTGGTACATCCGCATCAACTGTGATTCCATTTGGACAAACGGAGCACTTGTCAGATTCTGGTGTTTCAGTTGTCGCCACGGGGGTTTCAGTCGTCACCACCGGGGCTTCGGTCACTGCAGCTTCAGTTGTTGCCTTCGCAGCCTCAGTTGGTTCTACTACACTCGCCACAGTTGTTTCTACGGAGCCACCACAACATAGTTCCTCAAACCCTTTGATACGATCACATATGGCGTCGTCTGCGTTAAACTTAGCAGCATCACTTTGGATGCCTCCACATGTGTTCCCATTTTCAGTTTCAGTGTCACCATCGACGTTGATTCCTCCTGGACATACTATGCACGGATCATCCTGCGCACGGGTGCCGGTGGAGAGGATGGCTATTGCTGCAGCAAATATGGGGAGCTTCATCTCTGATATAATGGTTGCTATGTGGCTTAAGGGAAGTTGCTTGGTAGCGTGAGCGGTGTGGAGTCGGCGCAATTATTTCGACGAAGTCTCTATTGTGAACGGAAGATTCGAGATTCCAGATGACTCTACAAAAAAAGAAGATTTTCTCGCTATGTAAAAATGAAACTTACTATTTCTCGCAATCAACCCAAGAAATCCTCCGAAGACCACAACTTCTTACACTGATCCACTGGCATAGTTATGAGCTAAAGAAAAGCTAAGTATTGACACCACTATACCATGATGCTAGGCTGTTTATTTCTTTAAACTCACTGAAGTAACCTAACACTTGAAAGATGATACCAAAAAGCTTCTTTCTACTCATATACATACACCAAAAACCATCTTCTCATGATGTGACCTTGAGATTTCTTCATCTACTTGCTGCCTTCGGTGTTACTTTTAAAGCAACAAAATGCCACATGCACCGAAAATTAATGTAACAACAAATCCAAGTCGAGTGGCGACTGAAACACCCGAAGACACAGATTGAGCATCTCCTGGCAAAGTAAATTGATTTCCTGGTCCTCCTGTACCAGGAGGCGGTTTCCCATTACCTGCCATATCCTTGTCCCAATAAGTAGGAGAATATGTGGGTGACTCCGTGGTGGGGCTATAAGTTGGAACACTTGCTTTTGAAGGTGAAGGTGTCGGAGAATTCTCGTCATCATTCCCGTCATTATCTGGTGATGTTTGAAGAATATTTCCAAAGATTTGATCACGAGATGTAGGACCGATCGTTGGCTTGTTAGTTGGAGGCGCGGTAGGTACTGGTGCTGTGGGTGATGATGTAATGACATCGGCAACATCGGGGACGGTGGCGGCAATTGTTGTTATCACTTCGACAGTCGTAGGTACAGCAGTAGGAGTAGCAGTCGCCACAAACGGACAGCAAACGTCTTCCGAATTCTTCATGGCATTGCATACATTGTTACCTTCTAATTGTTTCGGAGCATCAACCAGCAGATCTTTGCAAGTTTTACCCGCCACGGTGGGTAAGTCGATATTTTCCATGGGGATTCCGTTCGGGCAAACTGAGCAAGTAGACGGCTCTTCCGCAGCGGGGGTTTCAGGACAGCACGTTCCCTCCGAGTTCTTCATTTGATTGCACCTGTTACCCCCTTCTTCGGTTTCTTTGGCATCATCCATCATTCTTCCACAAGTAATCCCCCCGGTGTTGGGTATTTCAGTATTTTCAGGCACAGTGAGACCTCCAGAGCAGACAGAGCAAGCCGAAAATTCCGGAGCATCTACAGTTGGGCAGCATTTTTCTATCGCATCCGCAGTGATTTGTGCACACACATTGCTCGCGTCAGGGACTTGACATGCATCATTGTTCACGTTGCCACAAGTTCTTCCTGGGATAGTTTCAGTGTTGGGATCGGCAGTGATGCCGCCAGGACAAGGATTGCAAGGAGAAGGATGGCACTGCGCATTGACGCCTGTGGATGATAGTATAGCTGCTACTGCAGCTATGATAGAGAACTTCATTGCTCTTTTTAGTAGTTGTGCAATGGATGCGGTGTGGTTATTCAGGAGTCTTTTATGCCATCGTCATTCTTGTCAAACTTCAAACCGCAAAAAATGCTAAAAAATGGCGGAAACGACGTTCGCGCAAAATATCTTTCGGCCAATTATTTTCGGAAAATCCTGAAGCCCAAAAATCGATGAAGATGGATAAGATGGAAGGTCCATGTTGCCATATACGCTACCGTAGGCGATAAAATAACAGCCTGTAACCATGCCTACCGCCGCCAAGAAGCCTAGAGGCCGCCCACGAAAGAGCGCTGCAGCACTAGATCCCTCCCCTGATGTGCTGACGAGTGGCAAAAACCGGAAACAAACTGGCGTTGCACGTGGTCGAAAACGCAAGGCTGCAGCTGCCGACCAAAGTTCTCGCAAAGAAGAGCCCTCTCCGCGACGGAAGACTCCGAGGCGGTCAGTTTCCAAAGTAAAATATAAGGAACCAGAGAGTGATGATGAAGCCTACGTAGATGATAGCGATGCGGAAGACAGTGAACCAGAAGAGACAATCAGTACTAAAAAATCAACACCCCAACGAAGAACCCCCAGACGAACATCAACAAGGAAGAAAAAGACGCCAGAGAAAGAGGAAGAAGAAGATTATAACGATGGAGTCGATGATAATGGAGAATGCGGTGACGAAGAAGAAGATGACAAATCAACAACGTCCGCAAAGCCATCAAGAAGAAGAAAGAGCACATCAAACAGACCTACTTTATCACGCAAAGAGAAATTCCTACAATTAAAGCCGGGGAGAAAGTGCGTTACAAAGTATGGCGTTGTAGAAATCATATCAGACGATCAATTACCCGCGGATCATCATAAATCAAAAGTTACCGAGACTGAAATTAAGGCGGCAAAACTCGTGCACCGAAGACTTGATAAGTTGAATGCACGAAAGGCGAAATTGTTGGATGAATTCGCCGTTGGGAGTCGTCATCGGCGAGAAGAACTCATGAAAATCTACCTGGATTCGATTGGTGGAAATGGTGATACTACAAATGACAATGACGAGGTTACAATGCAAACAAAAATATGGAAGCAATATTGTACTACCATTACACCAAAACAAATCTTGTCCGGGGAAAAGACAACACAGCCTGGCAAGGAACCAGTGTTTGAATCATTGGAAGAAACTGATCCACGCATCCCCGCTGATTTTTATCCGGATCGTATCGTCAAATGTAAGCTAGTGAAAGATGAACGGAAAGTGATTGATGTGAAGGAACCTAAAAAAGGAGCATCACATCTACAATACATCGAACGAGATCCAGTAGATGATGACGTGGTACAGCTACCAATCATTCTCTACCTTTCACGACGAGAATTGACACGAGCGTATGATCCAGAGGAGGTGAACCACGTTTGTTCTTTTTGCGGCGAAGGAAACTTTAAGTCACGTGTCCATGCGAAATATCACATTGACCAAGGCTTTTGCACGGATGGGAAGTTACTTTCGAAGGAAGACGCAGAAACACGAGTCCAGACCATCGAAACTGAAGCACTGTCTGGTTCATGTTCGTCAGAAGATTTCTTATCTAAAATGCATGCACTTGCTGCTGTCAAAGCAAATATCGTGTCATTCAAAAACATAGAAGAGTTTGGCAATCCATGCAAAATCAAACCATCAAAAAGAGATAAAATGCCTCCGTGGATTGTGTTCAATGACAAGCGCTCGCCTCTCTATCCTGAGATGTACATCACTCTAGGCTTTAGAAGAGGGTCGCAAAACAGAAACTTTTATAACAAGCAGAAGCTTGATGATGACTACGTCCCAAAGAGTGAACGTAGAATCGTAATAAAGAGAAGGAAGAGATTCTCTTTGCCTGGGAATAATAATACTTTCAAACAGTCGACGCATGCGAGCCGGTTCTCCAGTATCAAAGTTGATAGTGCTCCACCCAATGGCAAGGACATTCTACCAAAGATGGATGGTATGACTACGTCGATGCAGTCACTGCCATCGCTTCCACCGATTGATATTACTCAGAATACTTTGCCTCCGCTGCCTCCGACTGGGTTTAATCACGCATCGCTGACATCGTTGCCTTCGCTGCCTCCAATTGACATGACTCATGGCCTAACTCTGAATTTCCCTCCTATCCTTCCTGGTGGTGCCGCCAGCATGGATGTTGACTTTGGATCAAATAATGACAACGACGGCGATGCGTATAAGACCGAAACAACAACGCCCACTGCTCAAAAACCAAGTAAAAAGAGTCGTGTTCTCTCTATCGAACAAAGGGAAAGCAGTGTACCATACCCAGAACTTGGCGAAGGGTGGATCAAACGAAGAGTCAAGCGCGTTAACTCATCGGGTTGCGATACCCGGTATTTGAGCCCAGATGGATGGACATTCAGAAGTCTTGTAGACGCACGCAATTTCATCGATGGGAAAGCAAACAAAGGCCAAAGAGCAAGAGGGAGGAGAAAACCGTCTGCGGTGAAGATAAGTTACCAGCCTCCTCAACCGGAGGACCAAACTCATAAAAGCGACACACCCGTTGTCATTGACTCTCAAGTATTGGCTTCAGAGTGTGAAGCAGGTCGCTACCCAACGATAAATTCATTTTCAGGAGATCACGATGACAAGTGCACTCTTTGTCACAAGCCTGAGGATGACGTCACGGCACCATTGCTAGAGTGTGATTTTTGTAAGAATAGTGTTCATCAAGTGTGTCTCAACAAAGCCATGCTAAGAAAGGAGCCACCAATCGTCGTCAGAGAGGCCGAACCTCATGATTCTCGAATGTGTCATGAATGCCTTTCTACATGTCTCAATCGTCGAGCTAGGGCAGAAACCAGACGAATTAAGAAGTGGCATTATGAATTACAAAAGGCAGGGCTAAAAAACATTCCAGTAGCAGCAGGGCTTACTGAAGAAGTGAATCTAAATTGCAGTAGCGATGATGATAATGAAGACTCTGAGATGAATCAGAAAGAAGACGACGCCCCAACATATAAAGCATGCCCAACAGGTGGCCCTGGTGGTCTTATTTGCTGTTCCTACTGCAATGCATCGTACTCAAGAATGCTCTCGAATACTGCGAAAGAAATGGAAGCCCAATCAATTGCTCGCAAGGGGCAGGAAGTGAGTGAAATACTCGAGCTGCTTGCAGATGCGAAACAGCGACTTCTTGAGGCTACTGATATCTCACATTCCAACGACGAAAGGCGCAGTCTTTTGAAGAATAACGAGGGAGCTTTTAGTGGCGGCTCTTAGTTATATTATTACTATTTGTTTTATAAACATATTCCTCTACGTTATGTACAGTACCTTTCTCTATTATTTTTTCTATTCCACTCTATTCAATATCCATCTGTGTGTAGTGTCATCAACACGTTTAACCTTCTGTCATAATCTTCTTGATTCCATTGCAATGAGCTAGGCCCAATACAGCAACCACAACTTTTCCTTCCTCAGCTGAGTTTGGCACAACACTATCTGGCGCATAGATTGCACCTTTTGATTTATCCCCTGCTGGCTGAAACAATTTATCCCAAACACTTCCTTTATCCGCTGAATAATTACGACACTGCTCAAAGATGTTTTGGGCGAGGACTTCATTCCGTTCGGCAAGGAGCTCCTTCAAGAATACTCTGGCGAAGATAACAGTCTCCAGAGCTGAGAAGAACAATGATTCTGCAAGATCTGTCGGGGTGAGGTCGCTAAGCGCATTGGCATCATCCCCTCCGAACAGAATTAAGAAACAAAGCACTATGACACTAAATACTGGTGACCGCACAAAGTAGGAAAGTGGATATTTCAGCAAGGACACCGGGGCAGCAGTCATTAGCTTCGGGTCAAAAAACGAGTCAATACCAAGGAACCCCTCCCCCAAGGGCACAGCCTCCTTTCTCGCTTCGGACACACTATCGTACAATCTGTTCCATCCTCCATTCCAAGGCTGCACCAAGTCCAATACTGCCTCCTTTGCTCCATTTTTAAGCTGAGATACCGTGATATTAATCCGCTGATCGCCTAGAGCTACAGGGCGCTGATACAACAGACCCAAGTCATGTGCCGCCCGCATCTCCGACATGAGTTGATCTTGAACAAATTCATTTTCCAGCGTCGCGTTCCATCGGATATCGCAGGATTCAATAATGATGGAGCCGAGTCTCCCTTCCTTTTCGAGCTGATTGATTGTATCGGTGGCTAGTTGGATAGAGGCGGGATTGTAGTGCATTGCACCGATGAGTTTCACTTGCACTCCTGTCGATGGTTCGATAAAATCAAGAATTTGAGATTGGAGCTTGGAGTTCGTTGACTTGAGGACAACAGCACGATGATGATTGGTGACGAAGGCATCGCAGACTCCGTGGAGTGCAGCGAGTGCTATGGTGAAAGACAAGAGGTGGTGCATCGTATTGTATGGCTGCTGCTCCAATTTATGGCAATGGCATTGCCACAGATTGCCAATGTTATTTAGCAGCTGCCCGTGTGGCGGGTGGCGGAAAATTCTTTTCGTGAATAGGCGCGCCATCTCTGAATTTCCCGCCAGATTTTGCTCTTGCTAGTCGAAATCGCTGAAAATGGCAGAATGATACTTATCTCCTATCCTATCACATCTTATCGCGACCGCAATAGACTTATTGCAGTAAGCTGCAGTCAAAACGATGGGCAACAACGCGTCCAACTTATCTGGCCGCATGGCCATCTCGGCCATGTCACACATGATGAATATCACCAAACCGCAGCTCCTCCAACTACGGGACCGATGTATCAGCGTCTCAATCAAAGATGGCAGCACTGCGTCAGGATATAAACTTCTACGTGAAAAATTCCTACAAGCCTGTACAGATTGTGGTGTTTCTATCGAGCCAGATTATCAAGTATTTGAAAAACTGTTCACAATGTGGGATAGGAATGGTTATGGTGTTGACACGTTGACTTTCTTCGCTGGCATTAGCCCACTTGCATCAGTCATGGATGTGAACACCAAGCTACAGTTTGCAATCGAAGTTTTTGATCACAAACAGTCTGGGAGAGTTGGCCGTATCAGCCTAATTCGAATTTTACAAGCAATCAATGTAACTGCGTCATATTTCGGAGATAAAGTATTGGTCCCAAGACAAATTGTGGCGATCGTAGATGACTTATTTGATGGTGAAAATAGATTAAAGGATGATGACACTATTGAATATGAAGGAAAAGTCGAAACACTAGCCGGTCATCCATTTGTGCTGGAGTTTTCTAATGGTCAGGGAAGTTCACGATATGGCAATGCGCAGTAAATGGTTTTATTGTGCAATACAGTAGTTAAAAGATGAAGAGGCTCACTGCGTAAAGCCCTGAACGAGCAGTCGTTCTCTTGCAACACAAATGCACCCACAACCGTCTTGATTATTATTTGTCCCTTGTGTTAATTGTTGATAATATTTATAGTGTGTATTTGAGAGATACTAAAATCTCCAATCTGCTTTCACGCTTTTCGTGATCATTCAACACCATATGCAGCAGGCCTTATGTCTTTGTCCAAGCGAGTCCAAATAGCAATGCCTCCACTTCCGCCTCTTGCAATCAACGACTTCTCGCTGGAACCTATGATCGTAAAGGCAGGCATCCTTGATCCTTTCTTTCCCGAGAAATCTGAAGGTTTCTTCTTTAGGCCCATCCCGTCTGATATAAATGTAGGTACAAATTGTGTCACTTTGTTCGAAAAGAGGAACATATCTTCAATCCCAATCCCCATCACGCGTCTTTTGGTATTGAAGTAATGAGGCCCAAGCAAAGAAAGAATAATTGTATCTTGATTCAAACCAACGCCATTTCCAAAATTATTCTCATCGATCATTGCATAAGCAAAAATTGGTACAGCTTTGAAGGGTGTAGTTCCCCCACCTGCTGGAGGTCCTGTAGCCAATTGGAGCTTCCATGAGCCGTAGGCTCGTTTCCACATTTCTTCTTTGGCAGTCTCGTCTGGATATAATTTTGAGGCATTTCTATCAATGTATCGCACTGCATCGTACAATTCATCCGATGGAACTCCAGCTGCGGCACACTTGTCTATTGTCTGGAATGATTTTGTGTAGGTTGCATCTTGTCCGAGTAAGGTGGCTCCATAGAGGCAAGGCGTGCGCTTGACAGTCGCAAGAGGGGCGCCTACACCAGTGAAGCAGTCAGCAGCAACAAACACTGTCAACAAAAGGATGAGCAAAAACGGTGTGCTAGCCATTGTAGTCTGAATGATGAAACAAAAGCGAATCCGAATCCAAACGATCTGTATAATGCAGCGTGGCAGATGATACTCCGGCAGATCAAGAGTTGCAGGAAGTACAATGCAATGTCATGTCATGGATGAGGAGCGTGGAGCGTGAGATATGTACTTAGGTATTGTATCGAGGAGCATAGATTAAGATAAGAGGGACCACAACATATTCTAGAGAGAGGGGCGGGGAGGGAAAAGGGAAAGTGCAATTTCACCAGAGGAATCACTACAAAACATGGCGCCATCCGTCTCTTGAGCCGAGGCCGAAAGATAGCCGGCGATGATGAGTTCCAGATAATAGTTATCTAGATAGTTGATGAAACTCCCTGTTAGGTGTCTTCGTACACAGAGTGCGGATCCATACAATTGTTGGAACCAGTGGAAATATGAGACAGCAAGAAATCGACGAGGAGCACGGAGGGTGCAATGGAACTAATGATGTGTCAATCAGTGATTCTGGAGAGGACGGCAAAGATGATTTCGATTTGTCTGCTCCTCCCAGACGCAGCATACACAGCGATGGATCAAATCTTCAACGTCGTGACTCTAGCTTTAGTGCCCAATCATCTAGTGATATGAATCCCAAAGATGAATATGATGATCATGTCTCAGAGATGACGCCGCTTATCGCATTGACTGGAGATAGAGCCGCAACAGAGTTGTCACCACAAATACTCCGACCTATCCGACGATCACTATCCGAAGAGTCTATTGCAACCGTGTCAGCGTTGCCAGGGATGGTATTACGAGCTCATTCAATACATGTGGGTGCTGCTGGTAGACACAGCGAGGTGACGTGTTCAATTCGTCCATCGAGCACAAAAGCCGCATTGAAGGCAGTGCAACAAGAGAGGCGGGCATCGAGAAGAAAACATGAACAACAAAATTCACAAATGCATGATACACCGACATCGTTGCAATCAAAATCATCATTTACAATAAAAGAGAGTTATTGGATAGATATTGAGACGCCTCGTAGAAGTACTGAGGAACTGAGCGAGTTCCTGTACCAACTTCGACTCCCACCCTTCTTTGTATCAATATTATCAGAACCTACAACTTGGACCAGCGAGGTGGTTGCACTTCAATTCATTTCGCTTGCTATCTTTCAAATACTTCCCGCGGATCCAGAGTCTGATGAAATCGCTCACGTGGCACTTCTCAGTATGCCGCGACTACTAGTTACATTCTCAACTTATCCTAAGAATGAACAGGCAGATGGGATGTATCATCTTGTTCATCAATACATGAAACAACGAGAACGAGTGCCAGAGCCGACAAATTCGGGGCTTCTTCTTGCTTTGCTGCAGTTTCATGTCCGTAGAACAGCAACTGCACTGCGAAACTTACGAGCAAGGGCAGTGGAAATGGACAACGAACTAGACCGTGATTTTCAACACTTTGATTTTGAAGACCTAGTAGAGGCAAAAGACTGCTTGCTAAATGTCCTCTCGGTGGCAGAAGAGCAGCATGGAACAATTGATGCACTCTCTGCAGCTGAGAAGGGGAGTGAAGGGATTGACTTTTCAAATTGTAGTGCAGCACTATCAGTGCTACAGGCACATGCGTCCTCAAATGAAAGACTGAGTTCCAGGGTTGACAAACACCTAAATGAATTGCGAGAACGGATAATGGCGCATAGAGAGGATAATATCAACCAAAAGATGGCATTATTGACCATCTTATCGGCGGTGTTCATGCCCTTAACTCTGCTGACAGGTATTTGGGGCATGAATTTCGAATCAATGCCTGAACTAGAAATGAAAGGAGCATACCAAAAAGCTCTGCTCGGAATGCTTATTCTTGCTCTATCTATGGTGTACTCCTTTCAACGAGCTGGGTTTACCGCTCATCATTAAATTTCGATATAATAGAGATTAGATGCTAGCATCCTTCACCGTATCATCAAGAACTAGAGGTTGCTGAATACGAGCAAACTTGAATGAATATATTCTCGACATATTCGAAACAAGTTTTACAACAATTGCGTACACAAAAACACTATGCTTTATTGTCTATCTACCTTTCTCAGCCTCCTCTAAGCAATTTTCTCCTTCGTTACTCCAACTGGTAAAAGTTCCTCCAATCTCGATCACCCCTCTTGCTTGCCTTATAGGTTTTTTCATGTAACACAATATCCGAAAAGGATGCAGCAAAAGCAGTGTGAGATAAAGTCTCTTCCGCCGCTTTTGATTTCACAGTCTCCGGATCTATTTCTTTCCATGTCCTACCGGAACAACCAGCATGACGAACACGTTCAGATGGACCTGGAAATCTATCGATTGATGGAATCATCATACCCAAATCAAGAGCTTGGTTCAGCTGAACGAACATCAGATTGACATCGTTCGAGAATACGGGAGTGTAGCCAAACGCTTGCATGAGGTGTATCAAGGCAGGTGCCGAAACACCAAAATAGCAATCTCCGTTCCAATGTGTTTTCTCTTCTTCCCCAACAGGTTTAGGCACGGTTGAAACAGACCAAGACTGACCAAAATTCACGTTGTATTCATTGATGAGGACCCGTGTGGTCTGTAACCGGCCACTAAAATTTCGCGGGTAGTCCAAAAGTCATCATAGTCTGTGTCAATGCTCAAAACATCAACGTGCTTGTCAACATGATACTTCTCAAGCAATGATACGATATTAGACGGAGTGAAGTACTCTTTGTGGAGAGGAATGTCAGGATTTTCATTGCCTCCGTCAAGCAAATGACCTTTCCATCCGTATAACTCCCGTAGGATGCGAGTATTGACTTCCACTCCTGTTTCCGAGCTGAATTCGAAATGCTCTTTCTTTCCATGACCACCCATACATTTCAAGATTTGGAGGAGTGCGCCATCTTCGTCATTCTGTGAATAAATACGATACTTATTATGTTGTACTTACTTTTACTACTTATGGTGTAGTAGAGATAAAAGTATGAGCCCCACGACCCACGAGCAGCCCACGATACATAGGCAGGCAGCCATCATCCGTCATTCAATAGCCACATTGTGTTTGGATGAAGCCGAAGATGATAGCGTAGGTACTATCACAGCATATCCAACCATGAAACAGAAGCATCTAGAATCGTGCCTATCCTCTATACCAAATAGAGTCTTCCCAGACCCAAAAATTCAGCTTGAGCAGTATCCAACTTCAGTGAATTTGTCGGCATCAATCGTTCTCACAGCTCTCGCCAAGGGAGATGCTGGCAAGGGAAGAACTGTACTCGATCTCGGCTGCGGTACAGGAAATCTTGGATTGGCATTTGCAATTGTCAAGAGCGATTTTGTATACCTGGTGGATTGCGACTCTGATGCGTTAGATCTAGCACGTGAGAATGTTGAGATGCTGGAAGAAGAGGAATTGATCGGCAGTGGCAGCGAAGATGAAGATGGTTGCTGTATGGGAGTTGAACTCATTATGGCAAAACTCAAGTATGATCCGCCAAAGAAGAGCCAAAGTGGTGGTGGTGGCCGTGGAGGTAAGGGTAAAGGCAGAGGGAGAGGACGTGGTGGCGGAGGTAGAGGCAGAGGATCAGCATCATCGTCAACAACACAACCTAATGAATTACTCCTGCTGGATCCTAAATTAGACGATCGAGATGATGGAATACCGCTGCCATCCAAAATGGTTGACACTGTGATTACCAACCCACCATTTGGTACAAAGAACAATGAAGGTATTGATGTCCAATTCTTAAAGACTGCAATAAGACTAGCACGGAGATCTGTTTACTCATTTCACAAGACATCCACTCGTCCATTCCTTGTGAAATTGCTTCGAGACAAATGGGGACTGAATGTGGAAGTAGTTGCAGAAATGAAGTTTGATATACCTAACATGTACAAATTCCATAAGCAAAAGTGTGTGGATGTTGAAGTGGATTTGATTAGAGTATTTTGGGGTGAAGATACAATAGAGAATAAAGACTTATCAGATGAAGAAGAAATTGAAGGAGAAGAAATGCCCTTAGGTGTATGTGGTGTTGCATGATGCATGGGAACTCATGCTGAGCATAGTTATATTAAGTAGACATTTATATCTTGGACAATACTGTGAGGTAGCCATTTTTCAAATCTCCGTCAGAACGCGGATCAGCAGGCTCCTGCTCTAAACTTAATCCCCACTCTGGGTGATCTTGGATCATTTCAGACCATTCTGCTGCCGTGGGTAGCCCTCTAGAAACCATGACTGGATTGGCCTGGTGTTGCCCCAAAACGTGTTGAGCACCCTGTGCATGAACTACCACAAGCTTGCCACCAGATGGTCTGAGTAACGACGTCGCTTTCGTAATAGACCCTATCATATCTGGTAGGTCATGTAGCGCAGAGCAAAATATTACTCCATCAAAGATACCATTCGAATCTTCATTACCGTATACTGAAAAATCATGTGCCAAAAAGTCGTCTGCAACAAAGATACGTCCTTTTCCAGTACGTCCATTCCTAGCTGAACCATACCTTTCGACGGCATTCTTGATCATTTCCGAACTCAAATCAAGACCTACATACATGTCCGGCTCCTCTAGTCCAGCATCAACGAGTGACTTGACAATTGAACCATGACCACAACCAACATCAAGTATTTTGCCTATTGCCCCCTCGGTTTTGGTAGCATCCACAACAAACGAACATGCCTTGTCAATACGCTGTTGCAGTTCTGGCTTCATTTGTCCTCCCACGATATCCGCCTGAGTGGCCTTGGCATCTGCACTTGCATCCCATGTAGCTTGTTGAAATACATTGTGCAAATCAATCTCGGTCAATTTGTGTTCCTCCATTAATGATTGCAATTTTGCCCTATCTGAAGCAACCATTTCAAATTGAACTGGAGGGATGAGTCGATTGCGATCAGCTGGAGTCATAGGTGCTATGAGTGCATCAAACTGTGTGATTGATTTGTATAGCTCTGCTGCCTCTCTCATATGAGGCTCTAATGAGTTTAAATACTTGTCGATCCGTTCTTGAGTTCCGACGTTCAGATCGCCACCATACCTCTCGAGCAATTGTTGCTTTACCTTCTTGGCGTTTTGAGGAGTCATCTTTTTAACAGTTTGCTGCCCACCGCCCTTTTTCTTCTTGCCCTTTTTGTCTTTAGATGATACCCCGCCGAATCCACCAAATAATCGGCTGGATTGTGTTTGTCTTCGAGCAACTTGAGAATGATGGCCGACAAAGGCGAGTGATGTGCATAGCTTACTTCTTGCGGTGGCGCCAGTAGCAAGTGACGCTACCGCGACCACGAGATTTATGGCTACGCTATTTGAACAACCGAGTATCGCCATGATTAGAATGGTGTTTCCCAGCTGCCATGTTCGTGTAAACGCAATCGAGTTCGATGTTGCGCGGAGCGTGGACTATTAGCGTGGAGCGTGGAACGAAGGTGATCGATGTTTTTGAGTTTGATCGAGCGAGATAGGTAGCGAGAGTGAGCGATATTTTGGCGACAATGATGGGGAGATTTTTGATTTTGAGAGTTTGTGGGCGCAGGATTGGGCATAATACAATAATACAATAACAATAATAGATGATGATAGATGCTTTTTATTACCTTCTTCTGTTTCCTCAGTAACATCATCAGCTGCATTTCGTATACAGTCTTGCTGTGCGGATTCGCTATGTCGGCGGAATCGGAAGATGACGAGAATTGGCATGCAAAATTCTTCTACGCAGGACCTCCTCTGCTGGCATCAATTGATGGAGACGGCGTGCCAGTAGTAGAGTCGCCATCATTCCTCGAATTGCACTCAGCAACACGGCATTATCGCGAAATGGCCGATGCGTTCGTAAAACAGCTGTCAATGTCTCATGAAGTTGCTTTGCGGACGGAAGAGATCTTCAATACTACCCAGAGTCTATCCCATCACTTAGAAAAGAAGATATCGAAAACAGCCGAGCTGCTGGAACATAATGCGTTTGTGCTTGAAGAGATATTAAAGCCATTTCCTGTCGATGCAATTGAGACGTCAGCATCCAATTTAGTATGTAGAATAGGGGTAGAATCAGCTGTAGAATCGTCATCAGATGATGTGCAACAGACTATTGCGAGATACATCCCCTCGTTTAGTGCAAGGAACTCAAATGGTGGCAATGTGAATGAAGAGCAACCGTATGATGAAGCTGTGCAAATAATAGCTCATCTAACTAGAGATTGGTCAAAAGAAGGAGCAATATTAAGAGATGAGTTCAGTTGGATGAAAGAGGAACTTTGGAGATATCACCATGAAACAACTTTATCTCCGATACTAGTTCCTGGGGCAGGAATTGGTAGATTAGCATTTGAACTTGCCTTCGCCAAAGAAGAAGAACGCACTAGCGACTGCTTTACAAGTTACCCCTTCGCTGTGGAGGCGATGGATAACTCAATTGTTATGGCTTCAGCTGCACACCATCTATTTCACAACGAAGCGCATACAAAAAATATATACCCTTTTGTGTCAGACTCTCTCTCCAACGAAGTAGACACTCAACGGCGATGGGACTCTGTTCAGATACCAGAGCAATCTATAGTGGACAAGATTCGTTCAATGCACAACCAGCAACCGCACCAACAACCAAGGTTGTCATACACTGTTGGTGACTTTGTGACAACTTATAGCTCTCCATCAAAACAAGGACATTACGGATCACTAGTGTCTGTATTCTTCATAGATACAGCAACAAATATTTTTGAATACATTTGGACAATCAGGCATTCACTCAGACGCGGAGGCATTTGGATAAACTACGGGCCTGTTCAATGGCATCAAAACGCTCAGCTGCATCCTACCACAAATGAGCTGCGAGATATGATAGAAGCCGGTGGATTTGAAGTCAAGCATTGGGAAGTGAGCGAAAAGCTTGTAGCCTATCGCCATCCCGATGATCTAGATTCAGCTCATTCAAACGAGAGGGGAAGCAGATCCACGAGATCTGAGGCATACCGCCCTCTGAAATTTGTTGCTGTTCTCAAATCTGTTGATTCAGGCAGTAATGGACAAGAGGAGTGTCTTCTCTCATCCATACAAAAGGTACGACTTAGCACTGGCAGACGATCGATTATACAACATGATTTTGTTGAAGAGCCAGATGAATAACTCAACTCAAGTGGTGGAACCAATCAAACAAGACTATTTTAAGGAAGTCGGCTATTTCGCTCGGTGATATTTCTAGACTTTGTCGTAGAGGAAGAGTTGCCTGTCGTTGGAACTCCCAAGCCACATACCTCGTCTACCCATGATGATACGTTGGTCAGCAAGTATTTAATTCCTGCTTTGCGTCGTTTGCGATCAGACAAGGCAAGATAGTTTAAATCAGAAATGACATTCTCCAACGAATAATTGCCACCGATAAAATTAGCTTGTTGATTGCGCAAAGAGGCTTCTCTTGAATTCATAGATGTCGTGATCGAAGAATTCCTGAAATCGGGATTAGCAAAACTGTATCTAATACCACCTTTTGAAAAATTGTCACTCGTGCCTTCATCGAAGTCAACAACATCAAAACGCAACAAGCGATCTGAGAAGCCATGAATCTTCAAATCACAATTGCACCCCATGTCGTCTTCGCCTGTAGATTGCCGTAACACATCCCAAGCATCTCCTCCTCGTGAGACGTGATCAATATGTGCCAAGGGAATATATCGCTCCATAATTTGATATTCAGAATCGCCAGTTGTTTCCAACGCAGCGCCGTTGCAGTCACATGGAATCACACAGTCTAATACACCATCTGGTGTTTGACAGGAAATAGTTTGAATAGTTTCTAATGGCAATGGTTCAGTTCTAACTCTCAAGGCAATTTCGCCTTCTAGCTTCGGATGTGATAGTACCAATGTCATCGATGCTGGAAAGGCATTGTACACTGCGATATTAAATGATTCAGAAGATACCGACAATCTATCAGAATTGGTAATTATTTGTGCTTTCGAACCATCCCTACGCCTCTTTTCACATTCAGGACATTTATGGCGAAGGATTATCCACTCTTCCTCTCGGTCTATCGAATTCGTAAATATTTTGAAGCGGTTTGCTTTTTTCTTCTTTGCCAATTGTACATGCGGATGAAGACGGCAATTGCCGAACTCATCTCTATTTGCACGATTCTCTTGTGAGAGGGTAGAATATACACTCGAATCATCAGTCAGTGCATGTAAAAGATTTGCTTTTTCATTCTCGATTGATTCCTGTAGAAACAATTCACGCTTAACAGTGGTTTTCTCTTCATTTTCAATGTAGTTAGCTGACCACTCTCGTGGAAATGGAGACAGATCTCTTGTAGACTTTGCAAGAACGTTTCCCATGCATCTACGCCACCAGAAAATATTGATAGGGTTCGTCTGCAGCTTGGAAATAATATTTTCCGCTTCTGAGTTGGAAGGGGAAAGAGGAAAGCAGAGATCTAGGTAATCCATGGTCGCTACATAATACTATGCGTATGATGAACACTTAGATGGTCGGTGCGTAAAGCCATCATGTTTTTATTGGGAGACATACAAAGATAGTAGATATCTAATTTTCGGTTTTCGGAAGAGGAGGGTGCTGGCTGGCGTGGGCTGTGTCGGTGACCACATTACTTATTTTCTCGTTATTTATCAGAAAGACTCGCCACCGGCACCCAGGAAGTCACAGCTGAAATGGTCAAGAAGGATGAAGATAATAGGGATGAAGAGCAAAAGTGTGAGAGTGATAGAGAGAGTCTAATAGATACTCCTTTGTCGTAATGAGGGTGTCCGCTGGAGTTGCAACTGCAAATATATTGTTGGCTCTATCTTGTCTCGTCAATAATGGTTCGTCGCACTAGCAGCAGCGGCCGCCGACGCCGCCCAATGGCGAGCAAGCATCAGGAGGTTGACGCCATTGAAAACCCGACTGAGTTATTTCAAAGAATCAACAGTGGAGATTGGGATGGAGCATTACTCACATTACATAGAGCACAAGCTGAAGCAAGTATATGGGTCTCCAGATGGTCCAAGCGCAACCAAAAAATTGCTTGGAAGTACCTCCCTCTGCATCTGGTATGTCTGCATCAAAAGCCTCCGTGGCCTCTACTTGAAGCATTATTGCAAGCAAATCCAGATGCAGCATCCGCACCGACGCAACACGACGGAAACTTGCCAATCCATTACATTTGCGAGAGCGGTTGTGATGATGCCAATGTATTGACAGCATTGATTACAGCCTTTCCTAAATGCATGTCGGTAGTGAATAGAAACAATGAAACACCGATGATGATATGCCATCCGAGGACGAGGAGCGTCTTGAAGAAGGTATTGAAACAAATACTGCCATCTGAACAGGCGAAACTACGTATGGGGTCACCTTTCAGCAACTCAAAAGGCAGAGATAAAAAGTCCAGGGTGGACCAAAGAAATGCATCCGAGTTTTCTTCTAGATATACCGTATCTACTGACAATCATGAGCAAAGGCAGTTACCAGACAACACAACCACAGATTATACAAATCCACCTTCCATGAAAAGGGAGTTGCCTGAGCATAAATCGACGAATAACTTTGATTTTTCTTACTCTCTCAGCAGCGATGACACGGAAACTTGCAGCTCTCCTTCCACACCTCGCAACCACTACTTAAGCACTATGCAAACACCTAATGGCAAAAATCAAAACAGTACTTCGAAACCTACAGTGACGCAACGGAATCTTTACAATGAAGACTACCAGAACACAACTAGTGACATAACTGGAAAATTGCAGAAAATTTTGTTCTCCGCAGAGAGCTCTGATATGAAGCTGTGTGAGAGAATATTAGCCAAGGCAGAATCTGAAAGCGTGCAGCTTCGTGCACAGATTCAGCAGCTGCAGATACAAAAGAATAAGTTGGAAGAAAGAGCGCAGCTCAAAGAGAGATCAATGGAAGAAAATCTGAATACTCTAATAACAGCATTGGTAGAACAAGGAGACAGATCGAATATTACTCTATTCGATCGGAAAGATGAGTCTAGCAATCCCGATCTTGCATGTGTAACAGAGGTTGTTCTGACGTTGCTATCACATATGGAATTGAAAAGTACAGAAGCTACAGAACAAGTCCACTCTTTGCAGGCTCAACTGTCTGAAACAAATGTCAAGCACAAGTCGGCACTTGCAACTAATTTGGCACTCCAACAGGAAAAGCAAATCATCATTGACGAGAGAGATAATCTGGAGAGAATGCTAACCACACTGGAACGTGATATGGAATCACTGAAAAGAGAGCTTAGTCATGAAAAAGAAACAACAAGCTCGTTGAGAGTTATCAACCAGTCACTGCAAGAACAGATAGACGCAGCTATTGGAGAGCTTCCAGGGCATGAAAGGAATCTAAGATCCCAGGTAAGATGCCTAAACGCAGATCTTCAGAAAATGAAAGATGAGCAGAAAAACAGCGTTGAATCTCAAAGGTACCAAAAGCAGATATCATCTCTCCTTGAAGAACAGAAATCAATGCGCGAAAGGAATCAAGCACTGAAAGAAACAATACGGGAGAATAATGAAATGTATTCAAGGAAGATTTTGGAATTAGAGAAGAAATTTGAAGAAATTGAGCAATCTAATCAAAAGTTCAGACGAAATAAAGACGACAGAGAAGAATTATAAAATATATCTCATTTTATATAGCAACAGTTTTTAGAGTGTTGTCTGAAAATACTTCCAAAGTACGCTAAACACTGCGCCTTGTATGGCATTTGTCAGCAACCTTGTTTGCAAACCTCTTCCAAGTAGACCTGGGACACCATCAGTTTCAAGCACCAGTGCAAGTGCCTCACGGTACGTTATCTCCTTGCCTGCACCATCTCCCAAGCCAGCAGTCTGCTTCGTCGTCTTGATAACACGCAAGCTATTTGACACAGTGTCAGATACCGAAGATGATACCAGACCTAGTGCTGCAGAACGAACAAGAAAGAGAAGGAGGTCATCTTCTCTTGATATTACCGGTAAGTAATCGTTCAAAAAGTTATACGTGAGGTACCATGGGAAGTGCCCTGCCGCAGTCGCTGCTGCACTTGCCAACGCCCCTTGGTACAGCGGAGATGGGCCGACATCAATAACTTGTTGCTTGAGCTTCTCCAAGCCATCTGCACCTTCCACTTGCATAGCAGTCTTAGATGTATCGATCGGCATTAGACAGATCCTCCAGGCACCAGCTGTAACGCTTCCAGCCAATGTTTTGAGCGGAAGTGGCAATGATGCAGTCTCTGGAATACTCTCGAGTAATGCCAAAATACCAACGTTTGCGGCAGTGTCTCCGAACCTTGTGAGAGGTCCTTGAACAATCGCAAAGGGCAAACCTTGGTACAACCGAGGAATCCCCCCATCATTATACAACTCCTTCAGAGAACTACCTAACGTTCCGCCATACCTATATTGATAATTCATAGCAGTGCGTAGCCACATTAGACTTAGAACTTGAACAACAGCTGCTGCTGCTCCAGCCTTGCCACCTCCAAGTGCTCTCTTTGCAGCCTTATTGAAAATAGCTTTTGTATCGATCGCCGGAGCATCCACATTAGCCGAGGACGCCACCAACTTAGAAGGCTTGTCATCGAATGACTTGTCATCTTTCACAGCACATGCATTATCTGGCACAGCTAATACAGAAGCAGCCCCAATCACTGAGGTGACGAGAAACCGTCTTCTATCCAATTCAGATTCAGTCTCTTCATTATTCTCGACGTGCAGCGCTGTTGGTCCTTTGCTGCGGCAACGATCATGATTTGGTACAGAAAAGCCGAAGATTACTTGGCAGTAGCAGCAGAACGCGACCGACCAGGCTAATAAAAGGCGATTCAATTGCTTCATATTACCAACTCGATGCTGTTATGTACTGCAGAGCAAATAAACTAGGAGTAGGAGGTAGCCTGCGTGTTATTGTTATTGTTTTAGAGTAGAGTCAATAATAGTCAGATTCGAGATCGAATAAGGAGAGTTTGCTGGTATTTGTTGCGGAGATTTCAGTACTGACTCCGACGTGAAATTATTGATCCCAATCTTTCTCTCCTCTCTTTCTACACTTTCATGCCTTCGGGCTTCGGGCGCGGCATGTCAATGATGGATTTGCTCTAGAGTGTGCCTCAGTGTGCCGCAGATAACATCACAGACCCACCATGAAGGAAGCAGCACCTGCGCCTGCGCTTGAAGCCCGTCCGCCGTCCCCACCTCCCGCTCTGAAAGATTGCGTGTCAATTATCACCGCTTCAGATGCATCGTCTCCTTCAACCACGAGGAAAAAGGGGGAGCTGGCGCTCTCCATGTTGGTAAGATGATTTTATTTCCTCGTTTGCAATTCTCAGCTATCTTCGTATTTACTCTGTTGTCAACTGTAGTCATTCTCATTTGTATTGTGCTCCATTTCATACAGGGGTTCTGCTATCACATGGCCGTAGACCAAGAAAAACTGTCAAAGTTGCAATCAGAGAACAAGATGAATGATTTACAATTATCTGAAATACCTGCTATGCGAGAACTTCTATCAAATCCAGCCCTCTTCAATACAATCGTTTCGATGCTTGCTCCTCCTCCAATATTGCAAGGAGGTACACATTCGCAACAGCAGATTACGATAGGGAGGAAAAGAGCTCCCTCAGAAGATTTAACACATTCACGAAAAAGGCAAATGTTATCGCCAGTTCCAAACCGACAGATGCACCCTAGTAGCGAACAAAAGACACAATTACCAGTAGAATCAACTTCAGTTTTGGCAGCTACGTGTTTGTATACTGCTTTGCAACACGTTGATCACTGGCCAGTACAACTCATGACAGCTTTTGCGGGAGATAGCTTTGGACAACGGATTTGGGTGGATGACGACCGGTGCAGTGCAATCGTTGCAAATCTAGAAGAATCCATCAAATCGCGTCATGACAACACCTTCTTGAATGATGCGATAGTCTCAGCGGCTGAAAAGGCTGAGGTGTATTTCTCATCTCTTAGTACTTCGAGTACAAAAATTAAAACTACCATTCCAACTGTTCCTGCTCCAACAAAGCAACCAAGCTCCAAAGAAAAAAGGAAGCTGACCGCTGGTTCCGAAATGAATGTCGACACCTCTTCGTCAAGTGGTGAAGAAGAGGTATTGGAGTCTGAGGTATTGCCGTCTTTCAGCATGACATCAGTACAAGAACAATCATATTCGTCAAATGAATCGTCTCTTGGTGCTCTCTTCTCATTCAGTTCGGCTTCAAATGATCAGCAAGTACGACCACGATATGTGAGCTCAAATATTGAGCAAATGTATGAAGTAATCTCAGACGCCTTTGAAGAGCGTCTAAACTCAAAGTCCAAACAAAACTCACGGCTGTTGCAAACACTGCCTCAATTTCTACGAATTCCTCGCGTCAGGGTCTTGGCATCGAGACATTTGGAGCGATGGCTTCAATCTCCAGCATTGGCGGGTCTTGCCCGAACATTGTTTGCTGAGATTGTCAAGCATATTGAAAAGGTGGATCCTCCTCTTTTTGATGACTTGGAGGTTGTTGATAACATTTTGAAGTTGAAGCTAAAGGCAAATCAGCTTGGAATTTTCGTTGAACACATTACTGCAATTGTGAAGAAGGTGCCATCTGTTGCTAGGCAGGTTTTTACTTACCTCATTTCACAAGAGGACTCTTCTAATGAGAGTGCAAAGGATAAGCTCCACGTTCTCAAAGCTGTTTACGTGACACTAGATAGGAAAGATGCTGCAGCAACTTTAGCATCGAGTGTCATTGCATTAGAGTCAGAAGTGATAGAAGTGGGATCGAAAGGGGATGCGGTTATGTTACAATACAAAGATCTTCATGCACATGTGTGTAAGGTTGTTGAAAATCTTGGTAAATCTTTTGATGGATTCCACTTTGCAGCATCAATTATTGAGGCAAAGATGGGTTGCACCACTTTGAAATTATCAGACGCACTCAACTCAAGTCGGCTAATCTTTCTATGTGCAACTCTTGTTACACGTGACATATCTTCATTACAGCATCATGATGAAGAAGTAAATGCCAAAGAGCTGTCGCAATATCGTCTGAAGATGTTAAAATTGCGCAAGTCCATAATGCAGTGGTGCATGAAAGACCTTTGCTCTGTTTATCACGCAAAGATTATCCAAGAAGAGGAAAGGAAATGTGCGGATGCTCAGTTTGAGCGTGGTGCAGTGGTTAGTGGACCTGGTGTAGCTAATTATAGCAGCGCACTGGATGCAAATTCACATCGTAACACCAGTGATCAACGCTCTCCATTCAATGATTTGATGTCAACAGTGCGATGCTTGTTGTTTATATCCCATCCACTCTCAAGTGATATGGAGTTTTTCTTGGGCAAATACTCAGACGGTGACCATTGCAATCGAGTGGAATTTTGCTGCAACTATGGTGCAGACATTGACGATGAATTGGTAAGTTCTATGGTTTGATTAGTTTAGTTCTAGTACCAAATGACGTTGGCTAATACTAACCCTTTCGTTAAAGATTCAACTGGTGCTCACTTCGGACAGTGTCACTCCCATCACAGCAATCTCACTAATTGAGAACCTTGTAGAACGATGCAACGTTTCTTCTCCAGCAAAGGTTGTCGATTTTAGCAGCAGCACAGTGATGAACATGTACAAATTAGCTGAGTATATACCGGTGTTACGCAACAAAGAAGGTATTGATAACGAGTCAACTGACGAGTGCACCTCTGACGAAGATGTTGGATGTGAAAGCCAGACGCCTCGTAACTTAGATGTTTCCAGCTTGCCACGTTTGGCTGTAACAAGTTTATGGTGGCGTGTCTCATGCATTGCCCTCGCTCTATGTGGTCTTTCCCCAAAAGATGTGGGCGCCGAGCTTTGGAATCAGCATCCAACTTTGAGAGCTTTGATTAGGATGACTACATCGCAAAAGTATCGCTTCCCTACTGCTGATTGCGACGAAGCTGAGAGGGACAAGGTGAAACAAGTAGAGGCAAGAACGCGAGAGACAGAAGCCAACATTGTGGAGAAGCTCTTCATGCCCCCAAAGCCGAGGAAAATGAAGCAATCGAAGACAAAATCGCCAATGCGGACGGGGATTCGTGTTTCGGCCAGGCAAAGGGAAAGGCAGGAAAGATTTCGAAGGATTGAAGAGGAAAGAAATGCGGCTGCCCTGCATGCAGAACAATTGAAACTAAGGAAGGTACTTCGTTCTATGCAGAAGAATATTATGATTTTTGACCCCAGGCAGCATCAAAGAAAGCCACCTAAAGGATCAATTGATCTACTTTTATCAGTCAACCGCCACTTTGGTTTAGCCGACAAATTCAGACAAGTTAGAACTCCGGACTTTTTACTCCAGACGATCGGTGAAGGGAGAAGTGCAATTGAACGAGCATACGATTGGTTGATACCGATCATTTCATCTCATGCAGAAATAATTCATCGTATCCAACCTAACGCATCATGCTATTTGTTGCTGCGTGCGTACGGTAGTACTGAAGGAGAAAAGAGCAACGAGCTGCTTGACTTGACAAAGCCACTGTTGTCTCATGTGAAAGGTTGCTTGACAGGTGAACAAGGCGAAAGACATGCCATGCTCGCAATGGAGTTGTTAATGTCAGATATTGCAGACGAAAACGTCACCCGTCGCGTGTGTGCGAGGAGGGTTCTTCAAGAAGCCTTTGCTGGCGAAAATGAGACTTCATGGCTATCTCAGGTGATTGATGACAAGCATTCAGCCGTCTTCATTCCCTTGGTTGGACGGGCTGTGTCCAGAGCGTGCGCATACGAACGGGGGGGCGTGTTATCGACGTATGTCATTGCTTTGTCAAAGTACAGAAAATTCATGCAGTCAAATGACTTCAATTTTGTGTCATCACTTTGCGAGCTGATAAATATTCGTCCTCACGTGTTTGGAGAAGCACTTGAAAGGTTCCCCGAGTTGAGAAGATTATGTATCACTGAAGTTAAGCATGCAATTGTCGATGCCATAACTCCCAATAGAGCTGCTGCGACTAGTTCAACCGTACATGAGAATGAGAAGAAGAAAAATGTGACCATTATCGTAAAGACACAAGAGTACATGCTCCCAAGCAATTTGTTGGGCGCATTCATCGTTATTATGAGTAATTGGCAAAAAGGTGATACGACTGAAGAGTCGGAGGAGGATAATATCATGGCTCTTTTGAGACTGCTAATGACGGGCGAGAAAGATTCCGTGCTAGCAACCGCCATGCGTAACGGAAAGCGGGCTGTGTCAGCTGAAGAGTGGGTTCTGCTCGCTACGTCAAACTCAGATGCCATTGCCAAGCAAGCAGCATTATCAGTACCTGATGTGTTCCTTCCTCGTCTGCTTCTGTGCTGTGGAATGCCGAAAACGTCACTTTTCACTATGCTAGAAAGGTTGAGCAAACTGGGAGCATCAGTTTCCGATCCTTCGAAGCTTTACAATGAGCTTATATCTACCTCTGCAGTGAGCGAATGGGGCTTGCAAAAGGGAACCCTAATAACCATCAAGAAAAGATTACACGGTCGGATTGCTTCGTACTTGCGTATATTCAGCAATGAAATGGTAGATTATGCGCATGACGAATGTGCCTTTGTGACGTGGCTTGCGTCAGAGGTTTCTACCTCTACTTCAAAGAAGTCTGCTTCTACATCAGGATTTCGCAATCAAATCATGAATATCATCAATCCATTTGCATCATCATCTTTTGACGAAGGGAGTTTTGTTGATTTAGAAGAGGAAGAGATGGATGTGTCTACCGACGAACGGATGGTAATTGATGATGATGAATCAAAAGGTCCCGAGATGTGTCCGACTAATGGCATGTTAACTGAAGAATTCGTCATCTCGAGTCCCACTGAATTACTACACGAATCGTTGGAACAGTTCAAGAATGATGCAATCCTAAGAAAGAAAGAATTTGATGCATCTGCACTTGTGAGAACTTTGATGAATTCATATGAGAGTTCAAATTGCGATCATTCGCTTGGTCGTCTTATACTGAAGTTTGTGCCTCAACTAAGCCAATTCTGCTGCGACGATAATTTGTGGCAAACCACGTTTATTAGCGCAGCGGGAAAGTCAATCGACGAGCAATATCTGTTATCGCTTGTTTCAGGATGTGTTGTACATTGGTCCGACGAAGCAATAGCTGCTTGCCAAAAGTGGATTCTGACTCAGGATGAACTGAAGAATGCCCTCTCGATGAAGTTGATGTTTAGATTTCTAGTTGCCTCCTCCGAGCAAGACTCTATCCATTATTTTCAATCCAACTACAAGTGTGAGTCAAACTTCGTCTGTGTTCGATCGGAGAGAAACGCTGAGTCTACGATGAAAATGGTATGCAAATACCTTGAGCTGACAACTGACAAATCGTCGGGAACGTCAAGCGAAAACAGGAATGATGTACCTGACTGGTTACTCTTGACGTGCATCGTTGCAAAATCGCATCAGCAGTGTATTGTCGCGATGATATTAAGAACAATTGACAGCAATTCTAGCTGCGCACCCGCAATGCATTCTATTCTATTGCGGCTTTATCTGATGTTTCCAACGACATTACAATGGAATGAGTCCAAAGTAAGGAACTATTTGATTAAGTCAGTGAAACGTCACACAAAAACAAGTCTGCTGTGGAGATGCCCCCTTGACAGTCAAGTATTCGAGATGTTAAGCAATCTGGGCACATCACCACATCCGCGCTTGTTGCAATATGCCACTGATTTTTCTAACGTGCATGCCCCGATTGTCATCCGACATATGCATGCATTACACGAAAGGCTTGTGACAGACGGTCTAGGCCAGGATTGCACAAGAACAGGACGCGTGGGAACTCGACTTCCTGCAGTAATTGCTCAAAATGGCGATCGAGTAGTAAAAGTATCGATTTCGAGATGGGGATTTAGTTACAACGAGTCCATTTGGTCTTCGATACTCGATTTTATGACGGCTTTACCAGCAGAACTCTTATTTACGTGCGGCATCGATACGGGTGCACTTCTTGTTTTAGAAGACTATCTCAAACTGTTTTTCGTGCATGTAATGGAATTGGGTTCAGAGGAATGCATAGCACAGCTACGACCAAAGTATGTGGCACTTGTGAAATCTTTTCGTGCCTGCAATTCAGTTGAATTTCAGAAGTGGTCACAGACAAATCTGGATGGGTTTGGAACAGTTCAAACGTTGTTGCTTTCGAAGGTTGGAAACTTTAATAGCTAGAGCGGCAAACGAGATTGTTACAGATAAAAGAATAAAATATCGCAAAAGTAAATGCAAGGACAGGAGTATACACACAATAACTTAACTCTCTCCAGCACAAATTTCCCCCCCACCCAGCCTCATGAAACAATGCGGCAAAATGAACTGATAGGTAAGAATAAAGAGAAACTAATATTGCAGGATGTGCGAACTAAACTACAGATCACAATTATAAAACATCCAACAACAAATAGAGTCACGCATTCTAATTCATAATAGATGAGGCAAGGATGATCACTACTTTCTGCCAAGTTGGAGCACCCTCACCACTTCGGATAGGGTTTAGAAGGGGAGTTTTATCTGCCAAGCAGTTTGGGGGGGGCAACGGGCAGCGGGGCTAGGCCGTTTTTACGATACCCTCGCCACGGTAGAGGTTGGGAAAGTAGTCAGTTGGATGTGGTATCGTTCTTGGGGGACGGGGGGCAAAGCGCGTTCTTTATTTTCCCTCAGTGCTGTCTATTTTCTTACTGACCGGGTTCTTGTAGAGTTAGCCCCCGTGCGCGAGAACTTTTTCAACTTCTTCGATCGATCCACAATCCACCCCGCCCACCACGCAAGCACATGACATGCACCATAAAAAAGCATAAAAGCAATGACGAGTTCATAATATATATAATCTCAAGCAACAAGCAGGCGGCGGAGACGACAGCAGGACAAGCACGGGCGGCGGTACCATCACAGGTTAGTTCTTCCAACATTATTATTTTTACTTTGGCAAAAAGAGAGGAGGAAGAAGAGAATCACAGGATGTCGTAATTTTTTTGATGAAGTTAACGGCCATTAGGTCACCCTCTACTTTGGTGGTTGTAGAGTGTTCGTCTGCCTCGAAGTCTTACATTCGTGTAATATTGTGGTTTTTATGGTGTGTTGAGGATCGCGTAGCTGGCGCCCGGGTTATTGCACGAAATAGCTTGCACGTCACTTCCAGGATGAGCCAACCGTCATAAAAAGCATCCTTCGATCACGAACAACGTCCCCCTTCAGACATTTTATGCATAATGAGATTCTCTTTTGACGGCGATTAAGACCATATATTTTTGTCTATTATCAATGCCTCGTCATTATCTAACTATCAATGTGATTCATTCTTTGTCCTTCCCTTCTTGTAAAGGCTGATAAGAACGATACCTCTATTGCCAAAATCGACACATCTCTTATTTATTATTGATCGAAAGCAACAGTTTCAGCAAGGGAAGATGGGACTCGATTGGAAGCGTGTACAATTAACCAATGAGAATATCTTTAATGGTAGTCTCGACTGGCACAGGGGGGTCCCACCTCTGCCTCTCTGCCCCATCGTACGTGTGACAACCTCCTAGCACATCCCAAGGATCCCACTGATTTGGACTTCTCCCATCTAGATAATATTCTCGAGACTTTACTCCAAGCGGAATTGAGACGACTCTCACGACTTTATCATCCTGATAAACACAACCCCACAAGCACGAACATGACAAATGAAGATGAAGATGCCAAAGCTTTCTTTCAGCTCTTCAACATGCAAGAAACTTCCTTGAAATGCACTTGAACACATTGGACACATCTAACAACAACTATGAGTGTGACCTCTCTTAAACATCTACTGAATGATTTAAGCTACCTTCGTAGATTAAAGGCATTGAGGATACTAAGAAGGAACTCGTCAGGCTTAGTAAACATCTTGGAGGGCCAAGGCCTGCCATAACTCAAGCTGCAACTCTGACTAAAGATTTATCCCTGTAGATGCAGGATACGTTCCCTGCACCAACAGATCTAGACACTGCAAACCAGTAAGAGCGCCCACTGAAGACCATCGTAGGTCGGCTGATCCTATAAATTGTGGTCCTCTACTGCGTCATGGCATGAGCATAGGAAAGGATAAGATGCTTGGTGAGATGAGCATCTGTATCGCACTAGAACATTAGGAAAGCCTTTCGTGAAACATCATCTCTTATTTTAAACTAAATCGATAGATCTCAGCGTGGTAAGGCTAAAAAACACACTCACCGATGATGAAAGCCAATTTGAGCATAGACAATAGCTCGCTCAATATTTCGCCACCTATATGTGTGTAGCGACGTGAATACATCCTTGAGCCATTGCTAGAGGCCCATTATAGTTNTATGTAAAATATTAAATAAGTAATACTTGACAAATGTGATGTTCCCCTGAATAACAATTATTAACATCACTCCGAAGGATGAATGTTTTCATAATAATGAGTTATAAATGCTTGTTCCATCGATATCTATGCCGTCTGCATAAAGTTTTGGTTAATTGTTGTGTTCGACTGAAGCGAATAATAATGCTCATTGTTGTATCGTCTTAGACTACCGTCAGCTCTGCTGCTTGTCTCTGAGAGACAAAAAGTGTCTGAGAGGACACAATCGCACACGCTTAGGAAACCAACAAATTTAGAAATGCAACAAATTTAGAAATGTGAACTGGGGATGTTCACCTCAAGTGACACAGTACTGGGACTTGTCACACCTTCCTGCGAGCTGGGAGCTCGAAAGACGGAAGTTTCCCTGACACCCGCTGAAGATGGGAACTTGTTTCCCGAAATTGTTAACTCCACAATCCGGCAATGTCATGCTATGTTGTAACTAATGGATAACTCATCAATTAGTAGTCGATATCTAATACTTCTACTTCTTAAACGCGATTTCCCCCCCAACCTTAATAACAATGATGAATTCTATGGAAGCGGATGACGTCTCCGGTCCTGCTGATGCCAACCACCCTATGGACAACCGAAAAAATAAGGGCGGCTCCGCCGCCCACCCTTCGTCCTCTGGTGGTACGAACAACCCAACGTCTGATATAGATGACGCACCTTCAACAGAAGCAGTCGAAAAAATCTTTAACAATGCCCCCAAAAAGGCTAGGTCAGTGGTTGAAGCAGAGTCTATGGAGCTCCATTAAAACCAACATATAATTAGCGCTATCCACAGAGGTCATGGCCTTTCCCACCTAAAGCGTGAAAGGTTTCAAACAACTAATGACCCCTGAAAAATTTAGCCACCGCCCCGACTATAAGCCCCGTTCAATCCTCTCACCATCTATGCAAACTGCATACAAAAGGTGATGCGGAGCTTACCAAAACTAAGGAGTTCATGAGTTTTGAAACCCAGTTAGTTGCGGCGGCAAATCAATACAAAAAAACAAAATGAGATTATCTCCATTTTCACCTCTGAAAACACTGGAGGAGGAAATGTTGGCAATCCACAAAACAATTAAAATACTCTCCCGATAAGGCGCTCAAAGCCGCCAGAACCGATGAACGGAAGATGAGAGGATGATGAAGTGGTGCCGCTGAAATGAGTCCGAGATGCCGAGTTACCCCAGCATAAATTGTTGACCCCCGCAGCAAAACACCGCCACCAAATCAATCCAAAATAAATCCACCGATTGGTTATGAAAAGGGAGAAGACAGGATGTGAAGAGGATAACGGTGCAGCTGCAAAATGAGCCCACGAAGGCCCCCCACAGCAAAATACCGCCGCAGATCCCTACTTCCACAAAACACATGACTCCACTGATGAAGAACTCTCTGAAAAGAGCCCTCCAAGATCCCCCTTTGAAGAACCCTCCAAGAACCCCCCCCCCCTCCCCCCTTGCTGTTGTTCTGTTGCTGTTGTTCTGCTGCTGCTATCTGCTGCTGTTATTCCGCTGCTGTTGTTCTGCCACTGTCTGTACTGTCAAGAGAGACGGCGATGCAAGAAAATACTCCCCCCACATAGAAGTAAGAGAAGTTCCAGGACCACCGATGATAACTCCACCGTGAAAACGACGATGGAATGGTGTTTTTCGTAAGAGACCGCTCCATTGACGACGGCGGTGTGAAGAGAACACATCAGAATGGACCTGCTGTATCAAGAGTCATTCGACTGTCCCAAAAACCACACAACTATGAAGATGGAAGGCTCACGAAGGCACCCATCTTTTGCACCACCGCCATTACTCGCCGCTGATAAAACTGACTGTCAACTTCACCCCCTACAGGTGATAAAAAGACAGAAAACAATACAACGACGTTGGAAATCAAAGTGGTGAAACCTCTAATAATGAGGATGAAGAAGCAGTGAAACGATAATGACAGAAGTATCATCGAATGCAAGTTTTGGAGCGTCTCCATTTCTACAAAAAGGAATAGACACTTTAAAACCGCGACGGAGATTAGAATGAAGACCACAAAAACTCCGTGGTCACATATTTTCTCTTACGTTGAAGCACTAACACTACTTCTCGTCCTTTCTGCTCTCTATTACTTCAGACCCACCCGCTACACAATCGAAAACTATCACACTTCTCCAGATGGTTGCAAATCGACACCAAAAGAAAAGAGATAGGTGATCAGACGATGAAAAGTAGTATGGGCCTGGAGATCAAATGATGCAGATATCGTCTACTAATTGTTCAGACCCACCCGCTACACAATCGAAAACTGTCACACTTCTCCAGATGGTTGCAAATCGACACCAAAAGAAAGGAGACAGGTGATCAGGCGATGAAAAGCAGTATGGGCCTGGAGATCAAATGATGCAGATATCGTCTACTAATTGTTCAGACCCACCCGCTACACAATCGAAAACTGTCACACATCTCCAGATGGTTGCAAATCGACACCAAAAGAAAGGAGATAGGTGATCAAGCGATGAAAAGTAGTGTGGGCCTGGAGATCAAATGATGCCGTAACATACCCTCCTCCTGAGCAGAGGTTCCGCGGTTTGGGTTCCGCCGTAGAGCATGTAATCAAATGGATGAAGCTCTACAAACAAAGCTGTTACACACATCAAACCTAGGCCAAGCGATCCGGGGCTGAAGGAGCCAGCTACATGACTCTGGAAGCCCTTTTTATCTCTCAGAGACGCGCAGGAGCTGACTACCGTCAGCTCTGCTGCTTGTCTCTGAGAGACAAAAAGTGTCTGAGAGGACACAATCGCACACGCTTAGGAAACCAACAAATTTAGAAATGCAACAAATTTAGAAATGTGAACTGGGGATGTTCACCTCAAGTGACACAGTACTGGGACTTGTCACACCTTCCTGCGAGCTGGGAGCTCGAAAGACGGAAGTT